>DVQM01001524.1:0-11835 GCA_018231645.1 Heliconius ricini | reverse complement strand
AATATTTATTTACATTTATATTTTCATTTCTTCACTCTGGTGTCGAGGCAAAGCGTGGCATTGAGTTCCGCCACTCAACACTCAATGCCTCCAGTACTCGGCGGGAAGTTTGGAACAGTGTGTCTTAACACGAGGTTCCCTCTACCTACCCTGCTGAGTGTGGGATACAGCGTCTGATTTTTTTTTATTAATAAATAAATATATATATTTATATTTAAGTAAAAAAAGAACTATTCATACATTTTACATTATAAATTTATTTAAATTTTAGTTTAACAAATATTATTATACAATTATAACATGTGCCATTTGTTTCTTGGACGTCATAAAACCTTTTTTTTCCTAATACAAACAACATTGCAAAATTTGAACGGGACTCGAATCTGCGCCTTGGAAGCTCAGCGCCTCTAAACAACTAAGGCGAAATATTTATACATATATTTTGTTAGCATCTTATTTTTCTTACTTTAATAAATAACTTTCTCTTAAGCTATTGACTTTTTGAAATCTCTCTAATACCGAAGAATCGAATACCGCTCCAAATTCTAATAAATTTCTAAATATTAAACAAAGACACCAAAATAATAAAAACAAATACAAGAACAATAAATCAAAATACCCGCACAATTTCATATAAATCAGAAGTATCCACGGTAAGAACCTACAGAAATACGTATAAAAGATACTTTCTCTCGATCAAGAAGCCTAACCGGATAATTAAGGCGTCATTCATTTCATCCGTTTCGCTGGTGACTGTCCGCTCGCGAAAATATTTCTTATATTTTTTCTATCGAGACTTCCATTGTAGGGAGAAGTATGCTTAAGGATTTAGAAAAGTAATTATAAGTACTTGGATATACTTTAGTATTGTGATCGCTGAATGCGAGTGTAATCTTCTTTTATTTCCTTTTTGGAGAAATATTATTGCCTGTGGTTATGATGCTGCAGCGGTTTATGTTTGGCTGTAAACGCAACGGTTGTTGGTTCGATTTCAAGTTGAGGGAATGAATTATTTTTATTTCAAATGTAACTAACCACATATACCTTAATAAACACCTTAACACTTCCCTCTCTGTCTATATTCCACATATATCATATCTGATACTCGTAAAATTAACAAAATACGATTTTAAAATGCGTGGGCTGATTGAATCATTACATAAATTTATATTGTACCGCCATTGTAAACAATCTTTACAATTTTATTATTTCTTTGTCTTTTTTTTACATGCAATAAAGAATATATATAAATACAACGAAAAAAGTTTTCCATTTTTTTTAAACGTAGCAAGGTTATATCAAAAATTTCTTATACTGTAATATAAAAAATTAACTTTACGTTCTTCCCCGCATATATAGAGAGAATATACGCTGAGGGAACCTTATGTTAAAAAGCAATATTGATTTGTGGAACTTAACGCCATTCTTTGTCTACCATAATTAATTTAAGCATTACCGTTGGCCGTCGTAGCACAGCGGCACAACGTGCGACTGTTAACGCAACGGTTGTGGATTCCACTTGTGAGAATAAATTGTTTCCACTTCTGTCTGCCTACCCTCGTAAATGTACTTATTAAATATAGAGTTAAAAATAAATGATAATTTTCATCTGATCCATTATCAACATATGGCTAACTCGCATATGGACCTCAAACAGATAGCATTTCTTGGTCAGTCCATATTGAATCGGTTTAAATTTTTTAAGACTACAAAGTAGCAGACGACAAAATCTTCTTATTCTAGTAAGCTGCTTAGAGGATAAGTCTTTGACAATCGAATACGAGTGAGATTGGGGAATTTAAATTTTCGCGGAGACGAGCGAAAAGTATTAAACGCACACTGTTGGGAGACAACAGATTGTTTATATTTATTCATTTTGACTGTTTTTTTTTTTAAATTATTATTTAATAAAATTAATTGTTGTTATTAAAACAAAGAAATATAAGTAGAAATAAATAAATTTTAATTAGGTGTATATTATTAATAAGTTATTTAATCAATTGTGCTCAAAAGTCTTAGTAATTCTTTTTTTAAGCTTAAAATCAGTTAACATTACATGTTCACATGAATGTGACGGAGAATTTCTTTTTTTCTTTTTCTAAATTAAAGCATTGATTTTAATAGATATACGATACATGAAGTATTAGAAAGAAAATAATAGCGTACCCGCTTTCTTCTTATATAAAATGAAAAAAAACCGGTAAATATAACCTTGCTCCGAATAAACTGATCAAATAAAATATGCAATTTTAAATTTCTTAAAGATACAAAGTAACAGTGGACATCTCGGGAAAATCTTCTCATTCAAGTAAGCTGCTTTAGGGGCAGAGCTTTGACGATTCCATGAAAGAGGTTGAAATTCAAATTATAAGTTTAGAGAAACTTTGTAAAATGATACTGAAGCGTATAATATAAATTGTGTAATTTTAGAGGAAAATATATATATATTTCTCAATTTTTATATTGTTTATCTCCATCTATATATTTATTTTACAATTTTTTTTTAAACCTATATTCACCTTTCTACGACAGTTTTTATTATTAAATTCTAAATAGGAAAATAGTAAATTCTTTAGAAAAAATTGGAAATAAGAAATCAATAAAAAATAATAACCTTTTATTATAAATAAAGACAGTATCTTTAAATATTTTTTTAAAATATAAGTTTTTTTGTATAAGTCGGTTACGCAATATATTGAAAACTGTGAGGTGCGTGGGAAACAGAGTGTCTTAACACTAGATTCCCAACAGCATAAAGTGAAGAATTTTTTTATAAAAATTATAAAAAAATGTAATAGAAAATAACATTTTTCTTTCCAAATTGGTTAAAACAACAAACCAACAGTGCGCAAATTCAGCAAATTCCGCAAAGAAACCCGCCCGACTGAATTAATTCGGACACGAATTAATCCGAACACCTTCCGATGGGAAGATTGCGACGCTCCGATTGGTCCCAAATTTCAAACACGTTCCATTTATCAGCTGACATTTTTATTTTTACAAAGGGCTTTATTAAATTGGACTAAACCATTCCCTTATTGATAAGACATTTTTGATTTAAATTGTAATCGATAATTTTATACGATTTGTTGCTAACAATGTTTAATGAAAATTGTTCGTGTTGTTAAATTTTATTTATATTTACGTAGGGAGAGTTTTTGTAAGAAAGATCTTAGATTATAACCACATTGATAGAGAAAAAATACCAAGTGACGACAACCCCAAAGTAAAAACAAAAATATATATTTACAATCAAAGCATTTTTCGATTTTTCGAATTCAAATCCACATGCATTCCACACTTTCCATCGATTTCTGGAGACATTGCAAATGTTGAGTGGCGAAACTTGACGCCGCACTTTGCCTCATCACCACGGCGAGAAAATGAAAATGTGAAATGCACCCTGCTGTGTGCGGGATATAGTGTGAAGCTAATTTAATTTAATTTAATTTTTGAAATATATAATTTCCTCGAGTGGGAATCGAACTCACATATTATATTTTCAGTAGCACATTTATGACACAGCAGGGTAGGAAGATGGAGCCTAGTGTTAAGACACTCCGTCCCCACTTTCTGCCGTATTCTGGATGCATTGCGTGTTTAGTGGCAAAACTCAACGCCGCGCTTTGCCTTGACACCAGAGCGAAGAAATGTAAATATAAATTTAAGTAAATATTTCATCTCCTCGACTGGGGATCGAGCCCACCACCAATCGGTTTTTACAGTCACACTTTGTGTCGCTGCGCCACGACTGGCCTCAACTTAAACTATAATGAACGTGTTAATATAATAATATTATTTATCTATTTATTTATTAGATCCACTAGTGAAGATAACATTACACAGTGACAAAGAAAAGAAATACAAAATAAAAGTTCAGTCTAAATGCACCATCTTTTAAGGTGGTGCAATATTAGCATGCAATATTATACAAAAATAATAAATTATACGGTTTTTAGAGTAGAATTAGGGTTACCAATGCAAAACGCGTTAAAATATATTATTACAAAAAGAAAAGTAACGGCCGCTGGTAAACCTTTCATAAATAAAATTTCAAAAAAAAGACACCAATTTATATGTACCTACGACCACATCGCCATAAGATAGAAAAACATCTAACCAAACACACGATTCAATTTTAACATTTGCTGAATTTTCAAAGTGAGTTTCAAAGTGCTTCAAGTGCTACAAGAGTATCGCTTTTGAATGGATTGTATATTCATATACTTATGAGAGAAACATAAAATTTTAAATGCCCCTTTTGAAAAATAAATGTGCGTCTATAGTATGTAAAACATCGGAACATTAGCAAATATTATTTACAGTATACATTTAAGTTGAATAAATTATTCACTCTTTTAATTTTTTTTCTCGCCGTGTTCCGCTTATAGCAGGGTAGGCACAGAGGGAACCTGGTATTAAGACACTCTTTTCTCCACATTCTGCTAAATTTCGGCAGCATTGCATTTAAAATGGCGGAACTCAACGCCGCGCTTTGCCACGATACCATAGTGAAGAAATGAAAATGTAAATTTAAATAAATATTTCATTTTCTCTAATGAGGATGGTGGAACCCATAACCAGTTGCGTTTACAGCGTGAAGCTGATTAATTTATTTTTATGTTATTTATATTTGTATATAATTCAATATCTTTTTTGATATGCAAGCTTTTATTTTAATTTGATAATAAAAGATCACTGAACTGGTCACAAAAAAAATTACAACAATTTCTAATTTTGTATAATACTTTCTTACTGTATATAATGTCTAAACGTAAAGAATAAAAACCGATGTGGTGCGAGACGGACTCGCCCATCGAGGGCTCCGTACTAATTTCAGAATTAATTAAATCTATGAAAGTACAACTTATAGAAACTTATAATAACGATGTGTAAATAAATGCTTTGTAAAAGGAGCTTTTTTTCCTAAACTACAAAGGATATCTTCATTATGAATTTAATCTTTATCTTCCACGCAGCTTAGAAATAAACGATCTTGACAGGCGGACAGACAGGCAAAAAAATGATTCTATAAAGGTTCCATCTCTACCTTTTAAGGTACCTTTAAAAAAGCGTTATAAAGCCAATTTTTTACAAATATATTTATAAAACTTCAAAATTCTCATCACGCTAGTAAAACTTTTAAAAATCATAATACCCGTCCTGTACGCTGTATGACCTACACAATAGCTATTTTCCTAGACTTAAAGGACACCTCTCACATTGAAAGCAGCGATCTAAAAATTCCCTTTGTATCGTAACAATGGGACACACGTTACGAATTCTAAAAATCAAACACAGACTGAAGGAAGCCTTTGAATATGCTCTGGGCTTGCTAAGCCGCTTTATAAGCTTTATCCGTTGCATCGCCTTGTATCCGAATAATATTTGCAATAAACGCCACAGGTAATGGGTTCGATTCCACTAGAGGAGATGAAATATTTAATATCTTCAATTCTTCACTATGTGTGCGTGTTGAGTTCCGCAGCTTCGAAAATTGGCGGAATCGAACAGGTACCACAAAAATAGACAAAGCCACGGGACTCTTATGACCTACATACAGAACAATTTGATAAACTCCACAATTTGATATCTTCAGTTCTTCAAGGATCTTGCCTAAAAAGTGCATACAACTAACTGATATATCAATCTATTTATCATGGGGAGTGTTCTGGGAAACTCTTTGACCTGTTACTTGCCGCCGAATTTTTTAACCGGACAGTACATCAATTATCACCAAGACAAACTCAATTACCATCCACACCATCTGGATACGTCACACTCCACTACTGTGCGGTTTCATTCACTTCACTACTGAACTGGAACTGTTCTTTTTTGACACTAAATTTTAAATAAATCGAACCTGGCATTTCTCATAATAACAATATAACATTAAAGCAATAGGTATATTACAAAATCTATACTACTTATCTTTTAATACCATATGTCCGGTTATGTGACGAACGAAGGTGAATATTGAATAGCTTGTGAGTTGTGACGTCATTGCTTAGAGACCTGTGGCTCTGAGGTCGATCCCACAGGGATTTCATATGATTCTCTAGAAGAGACATTTTTTTTCATTATATTTTTTGTTCGTCATTTTTGGCGCGAGGTCAAGCCCGTCCATATAATGAATGACCTAAATGTATAACATTTTATTTTGTAACTTTTTAAGTTTTTTTTTCTAGATTTTTAAAGTGTTATTCCACACTTAGGAAAGAAAAATACTTACTGAGAAAACGTATTAAAATTGGACGGTCCCTTGTTCCTTGGACGGTGTCCAAAGAGGCGTGGGCTTAAAACCCGCTATGTTCAATTTCTACGTTTTCTTGATAAGTAACTATGAAAATATTTTACTTTATTTTAAATTTCCACTGATATTAAAATAAGAGCATTAGAAGGTGACGGTTGTAGGATCGATTTCTACACGGGAAAATGTATTAAAACAAAATACAACGTAAATTTTCTCCAAATAACACAAACCTCTCGGAAATTGGGAACAAGATAAAAAAATATATTATTATTTGGCCTTCGTGGCGCATGAGCACAAGGATGTCAGTATAACGAGACGGTTATGAGTTCGAGCCCCGCGCGAGGGAATGAATTATTATTTGCTAATATTTTCATTTCTTCACTTTGTCACTAAAGCAAAAAGCCCGTAGTTAAATTCATCCACTCAAAATGCTCAAATATCTCGAAAAATTCAGAGGAGAATAAGGAACGGAGAACACTAGTTCTGCCTACCCTGCTAAAGTGTGAAGCTGGCGTTAAAAAAAGATTGTCATAAATTTTGGTAATCCATCCAGTACAACTGAATCATTTTTTTCTATTATCACAAAGAGTTTCCAGTCGGCGACGGATTTCCCCGGTCTCGGGCGCTTGGACTCCATTGTATCAATGCCGCGTCGTGCCATTGAAAGCTATATGCTCTTTAAACCGCACTTACAGTAAGTTTTTTGGAATAAAACTATTTTTTATTCTATTTCTCGCAGTTTTCTCTCTATAGAAGATTAGGCAGAGAGCACCATTATTGTCGATTTTTTGCAAGGCTAACTAGCATTTTAACGAAGCGTGCAACTGTACACGTGACAGGTTCTTGGTACAATTTCCACTCGAAGAAAATAAAAAAATAATGTTATTAATTTCTCCGCTCTAACAACGAGGCGAAGCGTGGCGTTTCTCCAACTAATTGGGAAACGAGATAAAATACTTAATGTTAATCCAAGTTCAGAAGTGTCGCATACCTATATTAGGGGATGCAGCATGAAGGTAAAAAATATACGCCAACAAGAGATTATGATAAGATTGAGCATCTTAAGCGTTGAGTTCCGCCAATCAACACATAATATCTCGAAATTTGGCGTAAAATTTGGAACGGATTGTCTTAACAATATGTTCTCTCTACCTACCTACCTATCCCCCGTGTTATGTACAGCGTGAAGCTGATTTAGAGAACAAAATACTTACTTCTAGATCTAAGTCGTGGTTAGGTTCCTAAAATATTTATGTTATTTAACTTAATACTTTAGTACACATTTCCAAACGTCCGTCTGCGATAGATGCGTATGCAAAAATATATTATGCTATATTTTATCGTTCCCAGTGCGTAACAAGGCTATCACTGTGGACTGTAGAGAAGGAAAATTTCCGAAAGGACATTGAAAATCTTACAGCAAGTCATTGCAGATATCGACAAGCTTTAGATTTAAAATTGTGAGAATAATTCATTGTAAGATGATTTTATATCTTTATATAGATTTATGCACAGTGCAGCGGCGTTGAGTTCCGCCTTTAAATATACAATATCTATGATATAGGCCGGTCGTGGCTCAGAGGCACAAAGTGTGACTGTAAAATCAACTGGTTGTGGGTTCGATCACCACTCGATGAAGTGAAATATTTATTTACATGTATATTTTTATTTCTTCGCTCCGGTATCGAGG
Source organism: Heliconius ricini (assembly GCA_018231645.1). Lineage (NCBI taxonomy): Eukaryota > Metazoa > Arthropoda > Insecta > Lepidoptera > Nymphalidae > Heliconius > Heliconius ricini. The sequence goes on along the minus strand of DVQM01001524.1, from coordinate 3,892 downwards.
TAAAACGCGGCGTTGAGTTCCGCCACTCAGCACTCAATGTATCCTACTAGAACTACTTCGGCGCAAAGTGGGGAACGGAGTGTCTTAACACTAGGTTCCCTCTGCCTACCCTGCTATGTGCGGGATACAGCGTGAAGCTGATAAAAAAATCTATAATATATAAATACAGGCAAATAACGGAGAAACCAATGCAATGAGTTGAATAATTTAGTGTGATATTAATAAACAAACAGATCTTAAAATAAACAAAACGTCCATTAGTGTTTGCCCTGAACTTAACGTTTTACTTCAAAGAAGTAATTTTGATAAAATTGGTCGTTTATAAAGATAAATCTTTACAGTGGTCAAAAGTAACATTTCATAAATTTAATTAACTTAAAAGCAAAACTAACTCTTATCAACGTAAATTGTTAAATCAAGAAATGAAGTACTTCTGCAATATTATAAAAATACGTAAAAATAACCGTTAAGACAAATTTATAAGAAATCAAAAAAAGGCAATCGCATATAATACATAATTAGCATAAAGTAGGATATGCAAAAGGTCCAAGAATTAAGACACTCCGAATCCCACTTCTCGAGACATTAATTTTCGAGACATTCCCACTCTATGTGGGACTTTCTCTTGTTACTAGAGCAAGGAAATAAAAATAACTCATTTCCCCGAATCAAACCCACAAGCGACTTTAATTATATGTTCTTTATCTAAATCAAAATAACATTTATAAATAACCGTCAAATTGTTTTTCTTTTATAATGAAATTAAATAGCAAATATGTTTTGACACCTGGACATTAAATACATAGGTAATGTAGGAGAATTTTTCTAAAAATATGTCGACATCATATTCAAGCTGAGCGGCTTAAAAATGTTCATTAAATTTAACGAACTGGCGCGTGCAGGTATCTCGGATTACGTACAGGTTCGTTTCTATGTTTATTCGTTTTTTCTTTTCCATTTAGGCAAAAATAATAGTACGTACGTACGTAAGTAGTACTAATTCAATAGTGCTACTTAACTTTTAGAGGTAAATAGGAGGAAATGGTAGCTAATTTAAAGATTTGTATTTGACTAGATTTTATGTGTAACTTTGTTTGCTTAGAAGTTGGATTTTGCGCAAAAGTGAATATTTATTAGTTTTGTTTTCTTTAATTAATTAAATCTTATTTTTTTAGTTTCACGCTGTATCGCGCAAATAACATGGCATGCAGAGACAGAAACCTGGGAACCTAATGTTAAGACCTAAATGTATAACATTATGTTATGTAACATTGAAAGTGTTTTAATCTTTTTGAGATTCAATATTTTAATAATATTTTTCAAAATCAATATCGTGAAAAGTCTCGCTAGTAAAATTTACCACTTCGTCACTCAATACGCACTGTATTGAAAATGAAGCGGAAAGTAGGGGAAACGAGTACCTTAAGTATTAAAAAGCACAAGAAGGGAAACCTTCAGTCTATCCTCCTAAATACGGGATACAACGTGAAGTTAAAAAAAAAGGTTATATTATCGTATATCGTATTCGATGCCAAATCCATTTTGCTTCTCCCGTTCTGGAAGACAAATTACAGCGTTATATTTCGCCAAACAACACACAATGTCTCGGAAACTAAGCAGAAACTATAGATCATTTTGTCACTTTCTGTGTCATAGAAATATTAAGAATAAATACATAAATTTTATCCGTCTATCCAGAATAACATCAGTTTTTCTATTATCACAAAGAGATCCCAATCGGCAACGGATTTCCCCGGTCTCTGGCGCATGGACTCTATTGTGTCAATACCGCGTCGTGCCATTGAAAGCTATATGCTTTTCTAACTAGATTACAGTATTTTATGGAATAAAATTACTTTTTATTTAGCTTCCACTTTCGTCCATTTTTTGCAAGGCTAACAGGCTAGTTAATGAAAAATTTAACGGGTTCTGGGTTCGATTCTCACACCAGAAACAAGATTGGATTTAGATCGAGATCTTGGTATATGAACTCTCATACTCTTCTGGTCCTAAAAGCGTTAGTTACTTATCTTAATACTGAAGTACTATTGGCCAAGAATTCGTTTGCGTTTGATACGTAAGCAAAAATATATTACGTTATATTTTATCATATCCAGTGTAAAACATGGCTGTCACTGTAGACTGTAGAGAAGGAAAATTTCCGAAAGGACATTGAAAATCTAACAGCAGGTCATTGCAGATGTCGTCAAGTCTTAGATTTAGAATTGTAAGTGCCGTTAGTTGTAAGATGATTTTATATCTTTACTAGCGACCCACTCGCGGCTTCGCCCGCTTGAACCACATATATTAATTTACAAATCTGCATTACTTCGTTGGTTTTCTAATAATAATATTATTTTAAAAAATTATAATATCTATACTTATATTGAAAATGAATGTCTCAGCCTATTTATCAAAACAGTTATAGAATTTTTGTCGAACAACATTTTTTTAAATGGTATAACTGTTTTATTTATAAATCGATTTAAACAAACAAACACTATGTATTAAGGCAAGGTTTCTAAAATTTTTCATTGGTCAGATAAGCTTGAACAATGAACAAACAAACACGCACGGACAAAAAGGAAACGAAAATACAAAATATTTAATTCCCCCGAGTGCGAATCGAATCTACAATTGCGTTTATAATTAATTGCATTCAAATGAAAAATGGAGTCAAAGCGTAAATTTTTAGAAATAAGTATATATGTACAGATCCAGAGTTGGGGGGAAACTGGGGAGCGGAATTGTGTTAATGGAAACAAAGTGTCTAAAGTGCCTATTGGCTGTTCTATTTTTTAGGTAAAATTATTTGTTTTCAACTTGTTGAAAAAAGGTGTTATCTCTTCTTATAGATTTTTTTTTCAGTTATTGAACTGAAAAAGTCAACAATAATTATAATAGCATATATTCAATGAGATATATTTAAATAAGTAAATAGCAAAAAAAAAAACATGTTTGAAAGATCAATCAACTTATTATACACAAAAAAAAATCACAACATCAAACAACACTTAAAATGTAAATACTTCCAATCTTCACCCAAAACTTGACAAATTGCATTTAAAAAACCAGCTTTAGCCCAATAATGGGTAGATAAGCGAAAAAAATTGGTGAACAATTACCCCAAACAAGTAGATTTTACCGCGAACCAAGAATTTACGGAAAAATGGACTTTATTATGGGAAAAATAAGATTTTCACCAAAAATTATACAGTATCCAGAGGAATTAAAACGTCCTGTAGTTATTCCGGCACTAATGGAGCAAGAAGTGATTAATGCTGCCGACGACATTACTGTTAATGAGAATAAATTGCATCTTTGTACCTAATAGCTCACTTAATTCTTTCGCCACTTTGAAAGCTTTGCCGTTGAGATGTAAAACTATATTATTGACAATAATACTGAGGAGAACTTTGAAAAAACCAATTTATAAAGTGGAGGCCGTCTTGATCTATAACATTGTAACCTTCAGATGTGGGTTCGATTACCACGTGGAATGAAATGAATAATATTGATAAACTACAACATAAAATTACATTTTAGGAAAGCAAATGCTTGTTTTTTGCATAAAACCTATGTTAAATTCATATTTAAGCACTTTATTATTAAAGTTACTAAGGGTAGTTTACACCCGGGCAAAGCCCAAAAGGAGGATTATGATTTTGGCGTATATGTATGTACGTATATCCGTTCCTTTGTTCCTTTTCGTTCGTTGTTTTGATGGCGCAATTGTACTAGATATATCAATTTAGATTACGTTGTCGAGTTTTTTGTTTTGATTTATAATTCTACAAATATAGGCCAGTCGTGGCGCAGCGGCACGAAGTGTGACTTTAAAACCGACTGGTTGTGGGTTCGATCCCCACTCGAGGAGAAGAAATATTTACTT
>DVQM01001523.1:0-11842 GCA_018231645.1 Heliconius ricini | reverse complement strand
GCCTCGCGGGACTGGCTCGCGCGGGCCAGCAGAGGTAACGTGGCGTGGCTGGAGATATATTCCAGACAAGCCTTCACTTTCATTTCGAACTGACTTGACTTTTTGTTTTGAGTTTTTTTTGCAGTTTTATAAGTAAAACTTTCCGGACGACCAGCTTCAGCGTTCTAAAATTTATGTTATATTAATAACTTATATTAATTTGCACTTGCGTTATAATCATCATCATCCGATGATAGTAGAATATTTGTATATATTTGAGGGTGTTTTTCAGTTTTATGAACTATATTGTTTATAGATTTACGATTTTGAGTTGCTTGAAAAGGAATTATTTTGTTGATGAGACTGTCTCTAATCGTGGCAGCTTTTAATTAAAACAAAGAGAAGCACATAGTGGAAAGACATGATTGTAAAATTTTTATTAGCATTTGTTTTTGTTCCTAAGTTGTCCTAAATAAATAAATTAAATAATGCGTGTTTTTCAATTTTTCAATTTACTTTGTGACTTTAGCGTACACATCGTGGGTCCGTTTCTATTCGGGGTATCCCCGCGAAGTTCGCATGTGGCTGGACGCGCGCCAACTGCACTTGGGTCACGCGGCCAAAGCGTTCGCCCTGAGGGACACCCCCGCGGCGCTCGCTCGCAGAGCTAAGTCCGATCCTAACTTGAAAAAGGAGAAGCCTAACAACCGACTCACTATACAAAATGAGGAAGAGAAGAAAAGGCCCGGGTAAGTTGTTATACATAAGTGTATATACAGTAAGGTCGACGATTCGTGGCCGTTATGAACATAGTTGTAAAAGGCTGCGCAGACTTCATCTTAAGACTCATTTATAGGTGTCATTACTTTCTTTGTGAGTGCACAAAAGCATGCGCAAAAGTTTAGAAAGCCTAACTACATGGCAGCCACCATCGACCATACTGTATAACCAACATAGTTGCAAAAATGGAATATTTTTGGTTTATAAATTAAATTTTCTTACGAGTAATTTCCAAATATACAATACTTAGTTGTGATGTGTAAACAAAATTTTATTTTTTTATTTAGATTCCCAAAAGCGAAGATTTCAGTGTTTGGCAATAGAGTAGTGAACAGGCAGAGTTCCATGCACACGGCCAGCGAGTTTGACAATGGCCTACCCCCGGTCGATACTTACACCAGAAAAAAGAAAAAGAACAAATAGATCATTGATAATGCGCACATAGCAAAAAAAAAACTCTTTTCAAATTAAATATAATTTTGTACATGTATGTAGATATCTAATTAAAATAAATTACATTTTATATAATTATTATTTTACTTTTATTTCAACGTTTCCTATATTAAAAAATAAATTCACTAATCAGCTTCATAGAGCAGAGTAGGGCACAGCAGAGGGAACCTAGTGTTAAGACACCCAGTTACCCACTCCTGCCTGAATTCAACGTCGAATTTAAGTACTATACTATAAACTATAGCTATGTGAACAAAATCTCATCAATAATGTATTTTACACGATTTGTAAATATCTGAATGCAGCTAATATAATATTGTGATTAATTTATTTCAATAATAAATAAAATATCTCTCATTTTTTTAACTTTATCCATTTTTAATATATTTATATCTTCTACGCAAAATACATAGATAGATTAATAACGAAACCACGTTATAATTTTAATAAATAATTTTACAAACTAATTAAATTATCTTACCATACATTAAAACAAACAAACAAACCGCACGATCCTAATGTACCCTTACAAAGTATTCGTTTTTCATATACAATTTAATTATGCTGAGAACGTATGAAGTAGCTAATGAAACATGGACCATGTCCAAAAATTCTAACAGCGGCCCAAGATTAATGGGAGTGCATTCGATGGCTACCGTTTTCGTTACTGACTCACGAGTCAAGAGTGACTCGAATGAAAAATGGTTTTAAACCATTACACCGTCTCGTCCAACCTTTTCATATTTAAATTTTTTTTGAAGCGGCGTCATTACAGCGGAATGATTTGACGAATTTCGCCCCGATCCGCGGTTTTTTGTTAGTCTCTAAAGACTTTTTGGCGCTCCCGTTCACGATGTTTTTATTGCGGCACAATGAGAAATTAAAACGGTATTGTTGGGCGCTTTTATGACATAATCATTGGTGTTTTCAAGGATGATCTCTATTTGGGGACATTTTATAATATTTTTGTTGTATGAAAGTTTCATGTCATCATGTTCAGAATATTTTTTGAAGTATTAATAGTAAAATAAATCAGCTTCACGCTGTATCCCGCACACAGTGGGGTAGGCAGAGGTAACCTAGTGTTAAGACATTCTGTTCCCAACTTTCTGCCATCTGAATTTTGGAGGCATGCGTGTTGAGTGGCAGAATTCAACGCCGCGCTTTGCCTCGACACTGGTGTTAACACTAGTGGCGACTGGTGTCGCTCTGGAGCGATGAAATGGAATTATAAATTTAAATAAATATTTTATTTTCTCGAGTGGGTATCGAACCCAACCAGTCGGTTTTCCAGTCACACTTTGTGTCTGCGCCACGACAAGCCTCTATTAACAATTTATTCTTATATGATTTGCACTAGTTCGTTTCTTTTTGTGTTTCTTAGACGAGTTTAGTATTAAGACACTCCGTTCCCGCGTTCCTGCTGCATTCTGGAGTTTGCGTTTTGCTTCGACAGTAGAGCGAAAACATGAAAATATTAAATATTTCATTTCCTCTAGTGGGAATCTTACTCACAACACATACGCCTGTGCTTCTCCACCACGACGGGCCTCCAAAAAATTACCAATATATTTTTAATTAGTCCACTAAATCGACATTGAATCATACCACTTTCTCCATTTCATTTATTGTGAACAGTGCAGCTATGAGCACATTTGCATGTCGGCCGGCGCCAAAGCTCGTGAAAATGCCTTTTCATTAGCGTCAGCTCCGCTGAAAAATTGTTTTGCCTGACATTGCTTATGTGGAACGCTATATTTTGTATCATTTGATATGATTTTGTTTATTTTTATTTATTTTTTTTGTATGTCAAATGTAATTACTGTATTTCCTATATAAAATAGATAATGTACTTACGTGTACTTGTATATTATGGGGATTATTTAGATTTTTCTTTCAGTTTCATACTGTGTTCCGGAAGTAGTAGGGTAGGCAAATGGAGCTTAGTGTTAAGACACTCCGCTACTAACTTTGGTAAACTTCGGTGCCAACTTCGCGGAACTCATTGCCTCGCTTTGCGACCAGAGCGACGAAATGAAAATATTAAATATTTCATTTCCCGGAGTAGGAACCGAACCCACAACCTGTCGCGTTTACAGTCACATAAAATTTTAATATTCTAACTCAAGTTATGTTCAAACGTTATAAAAATATCACTCAAAAGAAGCTCTATAATATAAAGCATTAATTTTCTTTTCGACTTTAATACAGTAGAGACGGTCACTTGATTGATGTACGAGCTAAATGTAATATTAGATAAATTGTAGCGACGTAGAGGCTGTTACGGAGCTGAACTCTATATAAAGGGCGAACCAATTCAGTAAGTAAAATAATTGATAATGGAATATTTTTATATGAATTAAAAAACTGACAAATAAATTATTAATAGGAAGAAAGTGGGGAACGGAGTGCCTTAACACTAGGTTTCGCTCTATCTACCTTGCTGTGTGCGGGATACAGTGTGAAGCAATTTTTTTTTTAATTAAAACATAATTTAGTTGTATTCATATTGTTGAATGTTAATTGAAATTTTTACTGTAATTTGAACATACTGTTTCTAGATAAAACATTAATCGAACGGAAAGATTTGCTAATATAAGCTTATATCTCAATAAAGGGGTTCAAGCTTCTACTCATTTTATTAATTTCCTATTGGATGATACTTTGGGCAACATTTTCTGTTTATTATTTTTTGCAATTATATATGAAACCATTATTTTATTCTATAAAATCCAATTATTAATAAAAATAATAATATTTATAATAATACCCACACTTTGTATACTTAATAATTTTCTATATCTACCTTTAATAGAAACAGTTGGTCTCTACGTTGGGCGGTACATACAAAGGCGCAACGTCACGACCCACCAAATTACGGGCACAAAGCGGCGTTGATACCGAATATTCCATATAAATATTGAACTAATCGCCCTTTCAATGAAGCGGCCGCTTTTTATTAATAACCGATAGCCGAACAGCCAGTCATGCCACTGTGCAGTGCACACTGTATTGTGTATAGGGAACACGTTTTTTGTGTGTTATCCAACTCATTAAGAGTTCCCGAGTGTGCGTACAGCATACGGCGGGACGTAGGGCGTGTTCACGTGAAAGTCCAAAACTAATTTTGGATGAGTCCGGAATGTATTTTAAATGTGTGGAACCAATTTATGTTTGCTTTCCCTATTGGTTATTAATATTTTTTATTGCTGATTATTATATTAATCTATACATGGCTGCCGTTTTATTTTTTTTTGTTTGGTCGTTGCTCTGGTTACTAAAATAAACTGCTTAAACAAAGTCTCCAATTAGTTTCTACATAAAAAGAAAAGTATCAGTCTTACAATGATGACGTAGTTGGTTTGTCGTTTTAAATAACTAAAATTTATCTCATATCATATCATCTCATTTATCTCATAGGAATTACAAGTTGTTCCAATCAATTTTAGTTTCACAGATATTTGACGAATTAAAAAACAACTGGGCAGAGTGATCTTAGGGCCACTGCGTATTTAGTCGGAACTGGAACTGAAAAATTTATTAGTGTACGCGTATGTTAACGGCAATCCGTATAATTCGGTATTCTTCACACTACCTCGATAAGAATATTTGCGGCGTCCAGGCATTGTATGCAATGTTAAAGAGTATACCTACCTGCTGCTTTTTTTTTAATAAATAGATCAGCGTTAGTACATATGTAAATACCAATAAAAATCTGCATGAAATGCAAGTAATTAAACAAGTTTATTGCCCGTCCATATTTTTTTGTTCTCTTGTGTTATACAAACCGGCAATATTGATTGCGCATTCGTTATTGTATAGAATATCTAGGCAAATTACTAAATAACAATTACTATTTCATACATTTTCGATATTCTATACATTGCCGAGGTATTGTATAGAAATACCGAATTATACAAATTGGCGGTAACATATAGACTGTTGTTAAAATTTAATTCAAGTCATATCAACATAAAATAAAATTAAAAAAAAAACATATAATACTTAGTCTCCAATAATTAATAGTCACTTTTGAAAGTGAAGTCTCGTGGTGTTTGAACTGAGACATTGACATGAGAACTGAGACTGAATCACTTGCTTCCATCATATAATATAATATACTTAGCTTCGTTTATACTATTTATTATTCCATTTATCTAATTAAACATTCCCACACGTTTTATGAAACAATAACTTTTAATTTTAAAATGTTATGCTTGCACCTGTTACAGGTAGTTAGGTTAACAGTATAACAGCTCCGTGAGAAGTCGGTTAAAAGCTTACGTTTGCCATGATTCTAGTAAATAAAGGAATCATTTCGGTATTTGTATTGCGTACGTTGTTTGTATCGTTTTTTTTATGTTGGGTAATCTATTTAGCATTAAAATATGATAAAAAGTGTTGTTAAGATAAGCTGAATTAATAAACATGACGTTAATGTAAATTGGACGGATGGAGCGTTTTACTATAATTTAATCATCGATTCATGGAAATTAAATTTAGTAATTTAAACAGAACATTAATTAATTATAGATAGTGTAAAGTATTTTTTAAATACTATAAAGAATAGCGTTGATCTGTTTGTACATATTTACGTGATATTGCTGGTTACTAAAAAAATATCATAGTTTCAAATTATGTGGAAGAAATGCTGTAGTAAAAATCACCTCGTTCTCCGTATTCCGTTTTTTGTAAAAGAATTCGTAATGGTGGAATAAATAATGCTGCATTACTCCATCAAATGGAGACATTTGAAAAATATTTGTTTAAACGATGACGTACAAAATTTGACTAGCCGGATTTGAATACGCGTCTGTTGGTAATCGTCCAAGCTTATATAATGTTATTAGCTCTGTAGATACTAGGTTTATTTAATATGCCAACTGTACAATGTAACACTTTATATATGATAATTTATGTACCGGTCTTTCTCGGTAACAAGTATTAATTAGTAACACAGCAATCATTATTATATAGATTGGAAAAATATTTTAAATATGAGTAGTTTCATTATACGTAAAAATGAGAATTACATTTTTTTTTCACCATCACGCTGTACCCCTCATGTACCAGGGTAGACAGAGGGAATCTAGTGTTTAAACACTTCGCTCTTGCTTTTCTGCCAAATTCAGAAGGCTTGTGACGGGCGGAGCTCAACACCGCGCTTTGCCTCGACTACAGAGGGAGGAAAATATTTAAAAAAATGTTAGCTATGTATACATAGTATTTATGTTTGTATTTATGTAATTTAACATATATGTATATACATACTATGTATATATGTTTAAACTTTCGAGTAAATTCTATAGACACTACGATTCATGGACACAGTAGCAAAACGCAGTGTCATTGTTCGCGAGATGTTGCCATCTGATAATCTTTATTGTTCTAAAGCGGGAAACAGCTAACATTCACTTCATTTAATATAATTGAGTGAATGAGTGAACGAGAATCGCTATCAATTATAATTATCGTAACACGGTAGATGGGAGACATTGTACACTGTACACTTTAGCAAAACATTGGAATTGTGTTAATTAACTTTGGTAATTAGATATAATAGTACTTACCTCCCTTTCGAGTAAATCAGATTTGGTATCTATTTCTGATGATACATTAAGGAAAGTTTTAATCTTTAAGTTGTCTCTACACATTTTGTTCTCAAGATATATTTATTGTGAGTTAAAAATCTGAAACATAAAATAAATGTACAATGTTGAGGTCAGTCGTGGTAAAGAAACACAGATTGTAGGTTCGATATCCATTCGAGGAAATTAAATATTTCATATTTTCATTTCTTCGCTCTGGTGTCGAGGCAAAGCGCATTGTTGAGCTTCACCTATAAACACACAATGACTAAGAATTCGGCGGAAAGTAGGGTACGGAGTGTCTTGACACTAGGTTCCCGAGTTCCCACGCCTGCCCTGTTAAGTGGGGTATCCAGAGTCAATCTAAAATAAATGAGCGTTGCCTATAAAAACTTCAACTACATATAAGTGCCTATGATATGACAAGTGATAATAAAAACCTTATATTAGGTACGTTTAAGTCATCATTATTTAAAAACGCCGTGTCAAAGAGCCTATAACAATAAAATTACAAATTCAATGAGAAACTCATACAACCGTTGCAATTATACCTTTAGGTTTGAATAAACATGGTTTTTTCTTAGCAACTTTACCACAGGTTAATAAACAAAATGTTATGGCGCCTAATGACGTGGAAAGCGATTTGACGGTATACGATAAAAAATATATATATATTGAGCGCTATCTGAGCACTCACTTTGTTAAACACTAGGCGATGGTAAGAAATAATCGTGTAGAAGAAAAACACACACTTAATGGCGAGCGCCCGCTTCTTATTATTCATGAGTTAACGGTGATCTCTCATACAAACGAACATTAAACTTCACAGTAACAATAAAGTGAAAAAATAATTGCATTTCAGTTATCGTCGTTGTCTATAATGATTTATAAATGGAACGTGCGTTAAATTAATCAAATTAGAGACCACGCTTTCTTAAACTTTAATTACTTTCGTTTAAATGATCTTAACTCGTTTTGTTTTAGTAATGTTAAATATAATATAAGATTTGTGATTTAGAAAGCATGTTATTTAAATAAAAAAATATTTCAATTAATTTACACATCGATTTACATTTTTAGACATTTGTTTAGACATTTCCATTAAGGTACATCCGTTCTCCACTTTGCGTCTCGCTTTACTTTGTTACCAAAGCGAGGAAATGAAAACGTTATTAATATTATTAAGATATTACATTTCCTCGAGTGGAATCGAACCCACATCACATGCGTAACGTAACGTCGCACGCAGGTGCCTTGCACTACAACCTTCTACATTATATGTGTAAGATTAAATAAAATAAAAATTAAAATAAAAAAATTGTGTACAATTCTCTTGCTTCTAACTGTTAAGCGTTACTATATTATTCTAAAAATCTATATAACCTAATTAAATTGACGTTATAATTTAATTGACACCGAGCAGGTGCGCTCTTTAATTCTGTTTTTTCCGTAGTTATGATATATAAATTTTGCTGTAAATGGTTGCATAAATAATAATTGAACACTTTCATATAAGCGAGACCGTTGTGGCGCAAGGGTACAAGCGTACGGTTGTGAGTTCGATTCCCACTTGGGGAAATTTTCCTCGCCCTAGAGACGAGGCAAAGCGCGGCGTTGAATTCTGCCACTCGACACGCAATGCAACAAGAATTCGGCGTGAAAAGAGGGTTGGAAGTGCCTTTGTGGGGAACGGAGTGTCTTAACATTATGTTTCTAGAAAATTATATAATATAAGCACCATTAAATAACGAAGAAAGGTAACTTTAAAAAGGATTTTTCAAAGAGTTTTACCACACCTTGTAAAATAGGTACATTACTCCGGCTATTTTATCTGTAACGAGACAAGCCACCGAAGTATCTAGCCATTGTTGCGTCATTTTTCAAGCTGCCGTTTTCAAATGTCATTATATTTAAATAATTAAAATAATATTATGAGATTTAAGCAATTTAAATATTATATGAGATTTTAGAAATTTAAATATAATACAAATACAATAAAAAATAATTAACATTACCACATTACCGTAGCGTTTGGCGCTCCGTTCTCTCTGACTACCCCGCTAGGGATAACTCAACACTTTTTCCCATATTGTAAGATAGGTGGAGAAAACCTAGTGTTAAAACATTCCGTTTCCCACTATCTGTCCAATTTCAAAGAAAATATGTGTTGACGGGACGCAAGGATAAGTCTAAAAGAACAACGAAATGAAAATAATCGAAGTACGAATAAATCATATATATATTAAAAAAATAAATATTTTTTTGAAACATACAATAATTTTAAAATTGTAACAAATAATATTTCTAATTTTGACCGCTGTCACAAGCAATTAAAGAGGGCAGTGTCGCGTACCGATGTCGAAGTGCGAGGACCGCGAGGTGAGGTAGCCGCACGTCGTCTCAGCTTACCCGTCACTGATACATTTACCAATAGTTTAACTTTGGCATATCGGTTTACGATTGCCCACTTATTGTAGATTTATTATATTATTACACTTTGTTCATTGCCATCAGAAAAAAATACTAAAACTAGAAATATTTTATTTGAAATCTAAAAATTAAATTAGGTTTATAGAGGGACCTACAGTTAAGACTTCGTTCCCCACTTTACGCTGAATTTGATTGTATTGAGCGGCGGAATTCAACGCCGGGCTTTTTGCTTTAAAATTAAAATATGATGAAATAATAATTTATTCCTTCGAGTGGGAATCGAACCCACAACCGTCGCTTTACAGTTACACCCTTGTGTCCCTGGGCCACGACGGCCTCAACATTTTATTTGAGGTTAAATTATTGTCATGCGTGGTTCATGGCTTTCGCTGATGTTCTTGGGGTATTGTTAAAGTAATATTATTAATTTTAATGTTTTCATTATAGGGCATAATATGTAAATGTACGATATTTAGAAAATATATATGTTAAAAAAATGACTTTAATTCACATTGTATTCATAAAGACTGTTACAAGTCTGTGACTGTAAACAAGTCTTTTACCTGACTTGTCACATTTTGAAATTTCTGTAAGGTGAAGATCAGTTTAATAGGAGATATTTTATTTTTATGTATATAAAAAGAATCAGTTTCCCGCACACAGCGTGCTAGGCAGAGGGAACCTAGTATTAAGACACCCCGCTCCCCACATTCCGTCGAGTTCTGGATGTGTTGCATGTTGAGTGGCGGAACTTCACGCTGCGTTTTGCTTCGATACCAAAGCGAAAAAATTAAAAAATATACATTTACATAAATATTTCATTTCCTCTAATGGGGATCGAACCCACAACTATCCATTTACAGCCATCCTTTGCCCATACCCCTGCGACTGGCCTCAGATAATACTTGTAGATTTTAAATTTTTAAATTTTTTTGACTATCATTTATATGATTTTATCCAAGTTGCATTGCCCACAGCTACTCTCAACGCGGTCCAGCAGTTGAGCAGTATTTAGTCGAGATTATCATCCGTTTACCAGGACACCGCAGACCACAACCCACACACGTACGCTGTAAAATCTAGCCGCGTTAAGTTACAAGTATAAAATCAACATAATATTTAGTTTTCCTATTGTATTACATTCTCAATAGATATTTATTTTTGTGGTTTATATTTGTAATTTATTTTTTGAGACAGAGTCAGACAGTAGGTATTGAACACTATTTGATATGTATTGCGTAAGCGTAAAAAATTAGGATTCCTTTAATTTTATTTTTTTATCTTCATATACCTATATCATGGCAAGATTTATGGAGTAGGTTCATACAAACGAAGGTGTGGGCGACGCTAGTTTTTAATAAAGATAAACTGAGATATAATGACTCTTCCAGCTATAGAGCTAGATGAAAATCCTCTGTTATTCTTACATGATTTATTTGTCTTTCTTATAATCAAAGAATCTTGTATTGGAAATAAAAATACCATATAAGCTCCAACAATTCACGTGATTTTTTTAGATAAAAAAATTGGAAATTTATAAAAAAAAATTATAAAAGTTAATTCGATTGTATTCACTACAGTCGGTTTGATTATTTCGTAGAAAATGTACCTATATTCAAAAAAAATCTTCATTTTCTTGGTTTTTAAATCGTGCTTTATACACAGCAGGATTTCGCCCTTTTTCAATTATTTAATTCAACAATCAAAATACAATAAAATCAGTTTCATTACATTAGATAAATCAATATAGTATAAACAAGATGATTTAATTAATTACGACAAACCTAAACCCGAATGGAAACAAATGAATTATAATCTGTGGTCAGGATTCCATCTGTATGTTTATCTGTGCTTAATAGAGTATGTGAACACGTCTCCTGATGCAGTAAGCAAGAGTTTTCAACTCATTGGTCTGATGTCTTTGAAGATGCTTTGATGGTAATATAAATGAACATCAAGTTGCTCTGCGGTCAGCTATTTGAGAAGTTGGTTTTAAATTTTTTAAGTTAATATGTTAGCTGTTGCATTTTTGTAACACAGCTTTGTTTAATATTTATTGCTTTTGACTACTTACTAAATATTTTAAGAATTCTAATTTATTTATATGTATAACAAGTATATTGTAAAGAAAAAACATTTATAGCAAATAAATGATCGTGTTTTGAGGTTAAATACTTAGTTCGTTTATATTACCTACTTGCTAGAAATCGAAATCGTTCACCCGCAACTTGACCGCAGCGTTTCTAAATTTTAGCGATTGATTTTCTCACAACATTGCCTACTATTAAAGATAGTTGGCATAGCTTGAAACCCGATCAGCTGAGAGCGTCGCGCGCGATCGGCGCAGGCGCAGCGGAGCGAGCGACACCGTCTTCCTACTTCTCATTTTACCTCCAGCCAATAGAGATTGACTAAAACATTATCAATGTAGAACTTTATTGCGTAAGTCAGTTTTGCGTTAATTATTTTACACATCTAAGTGTATAGATTTTTTATCTAAAACAGTTGATACATACTTACAGGTGTAGGTGTAGATTTCATTTATATAAACATATACTATGTAGGAACTCAAATGACAAATGTATGCATGTAATGTGGCGCAGCGGCACGAA
>DVQM01001522.1:0-11848 GCA_018231645.1 Heliconius ricini | reverse complement strand
CGATCCCCACTCGAGGAGATGAAATATTTACTTAAATTTATATTTCCATTTCTTTCCTCGAGAGGAAATTGAGCCCACAACCTGTCGCGGTTACAGTCGCACACTTGTTGTATGCCCGTGTTGTTAAATTATTTCATAATATTTACTTCTAATATAATGAAGTGTATATTTGCAATTGTAATCTATCGGTATCTACATTTTTTTTACACAACCAACTCTCGATTCTCAATTAACTAAACCGCAACCAAATTGTGATACAACAACAATTATAATAACCAAATATAATATATGTATAAGGATCCGCAACAACCATATTATATCGTGTTCCACGAAAGCATTACCTCTAACCTAATATTGTAAGACATCCATACCTATATGTGTAAATTGAGTTACGGTTAATTTAGATGTTTATTGTAATAGTCGCTTGTCAGACCATGAGCATGTGTATGATTTGGTTAAATTTGAGTGGAGTTTGCTTAGAGTACCTTTATATGATGTGGGTGAGTTGTGGTTGTATAGTTATAATTTATTTTGATTTTGATTTTAATTAAAATTATGACGTGATTATATATTGTTAGTGTTAGATGTTTTTAGTGAACATTGTATTTATAACACAGTTTTGTTACATTGGATTTTTTTGCTTTACAATTAATATAGCTGGGGCAGCTAGAGAGAACGGAGTAACAAATGCTTCGACCCTTATGGTTCGCCCGCTGTCATCAACCTCTTCTAACATTTTTAAAGTGTTACTTCACACTTAGGAAAGAACCGCGCCTACTGACGCCACGTTGTAAAAATCTTCCTAAGTAGTTGCTAACAACACAAATAAATTGTAACAAGCGTATAAAAATTTCGACGTAGCTTGATGATAACGTACGGCTTAGTGGTCAAAGCACCTGGTCGGTTTCCAGGAGGCGCGAGTTCGAGTCCCACTACGTTAAAAATGTTTATATGTTTTCTAAATAAGACTTTTTTTTCCTAAGTGTGGGATAACACTTTAAAAATGTTAATAATATTTAATAAATAGCATTTTTTCTTGCTTCTTCTTAATAATTATCTTTTTGTAGCGGAAATTTGTAAAAAATCTCTCTATAGAGAAGCTAACAACAGAATTAAGTTGTAACAAACGTATAATAATTTCGATGTAGCTTGATGAGAACGTATGGTTTAGTGTTCATACATGTCTTTTGGGGGATCCTCGTGCTTTTTACGAAACTTTCTTTCAGTATGGTCGATATGGTGTTTTAGAACGTAAGGTCAGCTTCGTGCCGTATACTGCACTCAGCATAGTAGACATAGGAGACCTCGTGTTACCCCATTCCCCATTTTCCACCGAATTCCACAATTCAGCTGAAAATAAGGTTTAACGCCGCGGTTTTAATCGACACTTAAGCGAACATTGATTTATTGCTTCAGAAACAGACTTAAATGTTTAATTATTGATTTGGGTAATGATTCATAATATGCTTTCTAAAATAACTGTAATAATTGCATATTAAGTTCTGTACAGTTTTTAAATTATTTACATGTATTAGCTAAATGTACAAATGGTAAATATTTAGTTATTACAGTGTACACATAGAAAGGATGTTTTTAGGCATTTTTATATAGATTTATTGCTAACGAACGAACAAACAAAAAAATTTTTGTTTTTACTTGATTTCTTTCAAGATCAAATCGTTTTTTCTTCAACTTAACTGTTATGATTTATGAAGATAATCTCCACTATTATTGTAAACTTATTGTTAAGTTGAGTTGAAACAAAGCAATTGGTGATACTTTTAAGTATATCGGTTCAGTACTTTCAGAGAAAAATATGACCATACATATGATCACATTTTTCTCTGAAAGTACAAATAGCCAGACAGGAAATTCAAAAAAATCTTTTTGCTTTCTATTATTTTTTTTAAGTGTCCCTCTATCCATTTCAGTCAAAATTATTAAATGTACAGACAAAATATTTTTACTGTCTTAGAGATATTGTATAGATTATAGATTCCAGCCTGATTCAATGATATACCTACGACTCGATGATTATTAAGTAGCGTTACCTAACGCCTCACTTCATCTACTGAGCTTTAAAAAAACTTAAATAAAAATGAAACCTACAACAACCTCCACAGTCAAACTTAAAAAGCCAAAAGAAAACCACGCTTACGAACATCACTATCGAACTTTGTTGAGAAGTCGATACTTTCAGACAATGATAAGAGAAATAAATGATATTTCACAATGACGGTGCGCGGCCTCGAGCTGCCTCTATCCAATCCAATATTGATTTCGAGTGGCCTCTGAATGGGCCACTTGTTATGGGGAAGTACTTTTAAAGTACTAATGGAAAATAAACTTATATTTTATAGCGTTTTCAATTTGTTATCATCAGTTATAGTTACTGTACGGTTGCGGTTCCGATTGATCGCTCATTTTTATTATTTCCTTGTAGTGATGAATATAGTTTTTGTCATATATTGCTAACCTTTAAAAAGCCATATACTACAATAAATATAACAATTTTGGTTATTGAATTGACGACGACAAAATAACATATTAAACTATTTTTATTTGTGAAAATTGAATTTAATAAACATGACCGAGATAGAGAAGCTCAATAGCGTCAATCGCAACGGTGAGGTGTTCGATTTCCACTCATAATTATTTATTAATTTCACACAAAATTTATTAATTTCATATCCCTTCCTCGGGTAGCAAGACAAAACGCTTACACTTCTTTGAAGAAAAGCGTGAAGCTTTTATAATTTAATAAATTCAATATTCAGTATAATGTTTGTTTTTGTTTTATTTTTATTATACTGATTTTTTTTTATTTATAGGAGTGTATAGAGAAACTATATAATTATCACAAGCTGACAACCTTTGCCGTCTATGTAAAACATAACAAATAAAATAAATTAAAAACTTATATACCAATATTCATTGTTGGCAAAATATCAATTTAGAAATGGGAGTGAATTAATTATTGTTGAGGCAGCGTTGTACGTCCGGAAGGTAGGAAAGAGCTACCAAGATTTATACCTCGTATCCGATGTGGCTTCAGGGTCGAGTACAAGATGCATATTGCAGCGGAATTTTAAACAGACCGGTTGAATGGTTCGAGGGAATGTTCTTTTTTATCTCTTTGTGATGGAGATATAATAAAAATTGTATTGTACATGTGGTGTAACAGTGGCGTATTTGCAGTCAAATATATGGATATTTAAAATACATATATTTAAAAACTTGAATTGGGTTATGCAACTTTTCAAAGAATGCAATTACATCATTATTGCACCAAATGAGTGGTAAGTGAAATTATAAAATATATGAAAAAAATTGTTAATATGCACTATATATATATAACTACCGTCGCCCACGACCCCGTGCAACACTAGAGGAGCTACAGGTGCGTTGCCGGCCTTTAAGGTGGATAGATGCGCTTTTTGAAGGTCCCCATGTCATATCGACCTGGAAACACTGCCGTGGGTAGGCCACTCCACAGTTCCGTGGCGTGTGGAAAGAAGTTCCTACGAAACCGCACAGTAGTGAATTTCCACGTATCCAGGTGGTGTGGATAACTAGTGACGTACTGTGCGGTTAGAAATTCGGTTGAAGGTAACAGGTCAAACAGTTCTTCAGAACACTCCCTATGATAAATGCTGTAGAGAACGCACAGCGAGGAGACGTCTTTATGCAAAACCAGTGTCTAGCCTTTTACAGATCATTGGGTCCCGAATAATTCGAATAGCTCTACGTTGTATGATACTAGGGTGCATCAGCCCAGAGATGAGAACAGTATTCCATATGAGGCCAAACCTGGACCCTATATACGGCCAAACGGTGTTTTGGCGTGAAGTACCGTCTCGCTCTGTTGATGACGCCCAGTTTCATCGAGGTCAACTTGTCCTTGCTTTCCAGATGATCACAATATTGGCAGTCATAACAAACATTAAGGCCCAATACTCGGCGTGGCTGTAAGGGGAGGGTTTTGAAAGACTGGCGATACGATAAATGGAATTTTTTGGTGGTTAACGCGCAAACATGTGTCCTCAGGGGGTTAAACTGAACTAAGTTCCTTTCAACCCATGAGGAGACATTATCGAGGGATGCCTCAACTGAAGACACAAGTTTATTTCGGCACTGTTTAGCGTTTTCTCGAATAAGACTTGCTCGGCCGGAGTAAACAGCAAAACTAATATGTTTGGAGCAAAAACCGTCGACAGCGACCTTGGTGCACGGGCATACAACCCAGTGAGAAAGCTGGCGATCCACTTACATAAATTCTCGGGTAGCCCATAGGATGGAAGTTTACCCAGGAGCGCCCTCGATCTAAGGCCTTCGCCATATCCAAACTAACTGTCAGGCCCGCTCCCTTGCTTTCTATAGCCGCAGCCCAGCGGTGGGTAAGGCAAACCAGAAAATCACCAGTTGAGCGACCATGGCGGAAGTCATATTGTAGGTCATTAATCAATCGGTGATCCTCTATATAAACCAAGAGCTGGCTATTGATAATGCTCTCCATGACTTAATAATCGATGAGAAACTTAATGTCGAGAGTGAAATCAATTTGATTTTTTATTTGTCACGCCGAGGAGAATAACGCGTTTATCAGCCTATGTACATATGTATTTTTTTATATTTTTTTATGAAATTTTTGGCAGTCTATTACAATTTTTTTCATAAATTTTAAAACTATTGGGCGTGTTTCGTACTTTGTGAAGTTGATTTTCATTTTTTAGTATTTATTTCTTTTTTATATTTTTCTGAGATAAATTGTATTAGTAGAAAAAAAATTCTACTGTTTTATATGTTAAAATAGAGCAGTTATAACTTAATAAATCGAGCAAAAAAACATTTTTTAACCTACATTTATAGCGTGTAGATATTTTTGCAACATATTTATTTAAGAATTTATTAATTAAGCTTATTCAATATATGCATATATATTTGTGATAAAACTTGAAGCTACAGCATAGCACGCATACCACTTATAGCTTAACCCCGTGTTCCAGGCAAAGACTAGAGTTATTAATTAAAACATTATGAGCAGACGCACGTTTCTCCTTTGATAACATAAAATTATGATAACAAAGCTTACTGAATACACGTGGCAAATCACGTTGGAAATATTTACAATAGTTTATTACCTATTTAACTAATGATATTTTCAGAGGAGAGGTCAGTCGGGGTGCAGGGGCTTCAGTATGTGACTGTAAACGCGACTGGCTGTGGTCTCCATTCTCACTAGAGGGAATGAAATATTTACATTTCATCGCTCTGGTAACGAGGAAAAACGCGGTGTTGGGTTCCACCACTACACACGCAGTGCCTCCAGAATTCAGAAGAAGAATGTTGTAGAAAAAAGAATTGGTTAAATGTAATTGATTTATTTTTTTTAACAAATATATTTCCTAGGCACGAGACGTGACATTGTATCTTCATACCTAATGGATGTTTAAAATATTTGCTTTTATATAAATTCTTACGGCTAAAATGTTAAGTTTAATATCCATGGTAAGACAAATTGCAGCGTTTAGTTTAACAGCTGAATATGAAAATTCTCGAATCCAGACAAAACGCGGAGAACGGAGTGCTTGCTTTCAAGGCAAGTTAAAGATATTATAATAAAAGATAGTTATACATTTTGTATCGTGTTATTCCACACTTAAGAAAATAGAAATGCTTTTTAGAAAACATATAAAAGTTGAAGAAAATTAAATCAGGATAAGCCTATGTATGCATTAATTTTGTATGAAATAGAGTATTCATTTTTTTTTGAAGCCGGTCGTGGCGCAGAGTGTGCCTGTATACGCGACTGGTTGTGGGTTCGATCCCCACTCGAGGAAATGAAATATTTATTTAAATTTATATTTCCTTTTCTTCGTTCTGGTGGGGAGGCAAAGCACGGCTTACATTCTCAGAACAGAAATGTGGTTTAGTCAGTCAAACATATAATAATATTTTATTAAATTTATTTCTTAAACTTTTCCCTTAAAAAAGCTTTTAGCATTCAACCTGCACTGTCCTAAAGTACCGACAAAGACACTTTAAAATGACAATACAAAATGGTTGGTATTTTTCAGCCAACCATAGAAACAAGGAACGTAATGTAAAAACGGTCTCAGCCATTAGTGGAGAAAAAGCGAGCATCTCGACAAATTGGGAGAGATACTGTTGGCAAATTACATATAATCTTTTTCCCAAAGCTAATAGGCAGAAATAAGAGATGTCTTCATTTGCATAATGGGATGTAGCTTTAGCCCTCTTTATTCCGTTTTTCAATCACATTTATAGTTCGAGAGGAAGTTGTGAAAATTGTGGTACCTATAAAAATAGTGCTAAGGTAGATTTTCTTACTATAGGATATGTATAATAGGTACTCTATTATATAAATATGACTAACTAAAAACGTAACGTAATTTTTTTTTAATTTTTTTTTTGGCATGAATCGCCAAGTTGACCAGACCAGAATAATGACAACAATATCAAACAAGATCATTATCTTGATAAAGCCAACCATCGCGTGTACAGTTATAATATACTTTATGAAATGTGAAAGATAAATAAAAATATGAAAATAAGATAGATATTTAGAAAGTAAAAAATAAATACATTGATCAAAGAAACAATTTCCATCTGTCATCCCCTAGACTACTTCGTATGTCTAAAATGACATTGTATTTTGATTTCAATCCTTATTCATTGTCGTTTGACTTTGAGTCTGATATAATCGTAAGATTTTGTGTCTTTTCAGTTACGCTTTATTAATGTTACGTTTTTTCTTTTATTAAGCTAATATCTTTTATCCATTATACATTTTGATTCTAATATTTGTTAGCATTTTATGTTATGACGTTGCTGAAATTACTTGAATTTGAATTTAATTTTAAATAAAATGTTGAAAAAAAAAATATTCTTTACAGCTTCACGCTATATCTGGATTCCTCACGATATATCTAGTTTCACGCTATATCAGACTCCACTTTTCTCTCTCGAATTCAAGACAAGGCGAGTTGAGTTGAATTGAATCTGGTCTGGTCTGGAGAAACTCAACACTGCAATTTGTTATATTTTTTTATTTTTTTTTTCGTTTGTTTTAGTTCTGCACATAGAATTCTAGGAAGAGTGAATCTGGGAACTAAGCGATAAATTACTCCACTTCCAATCATCACTTCCGTTCAATACTTGCTGCCGAATTCTTGAGGCACCAGCGTTACCTAAGCGAAAATAAAACTGTTAAATATTTCATTTTTCCAAGTTGGAAACGAACGAACAACTGACGCGTTTACAGTGTCATGCCTGTGTTTTTCTACATAATGTTTAACCTTTTAAACATAATAATAAAAAATATATCTTAAATAATATTTAAAAAAAAATAAACAAATCATAACATATTAAATATACGCTACTTTCATCAGATTTTCATTTCATTTTCGTTTCCATTTTATATAACGAATACCTACACATATTGAAACAAACGAATGTGAAAAATACGTTTACCCAGTGTCGTATATACGAACTATCGTTAGTCCGACTAACAATGCAATACTCGCCCGATGTCGACATACACGCTAGCCTACAACTGGAGATCAAAAAAATCGAGGCAATCCTCAGAGGTTTCAGCTTTTCCAACTTTTTTCCCATTTTCAATGTAGTTTTCCAATGGATTTCTATAACAAATATATTATATGTTTTTTATATTGTATTTACTTTTGTGGTTTAACTTTCTAAAATATTTTATTTTATATGAAATATTTTTGTCTGTAAACAAAGCAAAAATAATTTAATTGACTACAATATAGAGCAATCGGATATGGATTTTTATTCTTTCACTAGAGCCCTCATTCAATACACTATAAAAAACAGCTCTACACATTTCCCTGTATGGTAAGGTAGGGAAACCACTCCGCTTTCCGCTCCACTTTCTAATCAATTTTAGACGCATCTTTCAGTTCAGTCACGTTTTATTGGCCAGAACAGAAAAATGAATACAATCATATATAATCTTTGTTCCGAGTGAGAATCGAACCCAAATCTATCGCATTTACGTTAAATAGCGGCCCACAACGTCACGATGGCTAAACGTGTTGTTTTCAAAATCAATAATAAATTAAGATCATTAAGTCATGCGCTTAGGCCTATGAAACTATAGCTAATATACTACAGCTGCTTAATAGCAGGTTAAAGCACAGGGAACCGTGGCCTCGCGGGAACTCAACGCCGCGCTTTGCTTTGTAACCAGAACAAGTATTTTATTCCTACATTCAGAAATTGAAATTGTACCCAAAACGGCCTCATGCTCCGAGATATCAGCTTTTTATAGGGTAGGCAGAAGGAATCTGATGTTAAGACACTCCGTTCCCCACCTTCCGCTGAATTCATGAGCCATTGCGTGTTGAGTGATAAAATTCAAAGGCGCGCATTGCCTTGAAACCAGAGCGAAAAAAATAATTTATAAATTTATATACATAACCCTCGTGTGAGAATCGAAACAACAATCAGTCACGTTAACAGTCTCACCCCTGCGCCACGACTGGCCTCAAGATATAAAGGAATAAATAATTTAACGATTTTATAGATAAAATCATTTTATTATCAACTAAGTATAGAAAAATCCTTGAGCAGTCTAATTTCAAACATCAATTAGGAATATTTCAACTGAAAGGAATTCGTGAACTTAAATGGCTTCTACAGCTCAATGAAAATTTATACAAATTCAATATCCAAAGACATTAAATTTTGCTGTAATACTTTATGAGTTTAATGAAGACGCTTAAAGAAGCTTTACGTATCTAATATTAAAATGTTTCGTTTTAATTATATGCTATTGTAAGAAAAGAAAATCGTATTTTATGATATATTCTATCATGTATATCATCCTATGTCACACTATGTTTGAAATATTGCAGTTTGAGTGGCGGAACTCAACGTCGCGCTTTTTTTTTGTACCAGAAATAAAATGATAATACCACGTCCCTTTTAGTGGAAATGGAGTCCACAACCGTTGCACCTACAGTCTGATGCTGTCTCACTCGCGTCATCATAAACTCAACTATTATACTTTTATAATTATTGCAAATAAAGGCAATATATAGTCATTGGCTTATTATTTTTCAATAATTTTGATACAATCAATCTTTTGTATGATTTATACCACATAAATCATACAACAGACTATTAAAATTTAAAAAAAAAAAAAAAACACTACCGTAAAAATAGCACTTATAAGTGTAAATTTTTGAAATAAATTGGAAATTTTGATTTTGCTATTTATATTTCATTCCTCATCTTCTTTTTTTTAAACGTCCCAAGACTTTTTTCATCTTAATTTTCTAAAATATTACTTTTGACTTTGCTTTCACGACAAGGTCATCCCAGGATAATTTTTTGTATTTTTTTTGGTTCACAATGTACATGACGTAACAGGCAGAGGGACCCAGGTATTAAGACATTCCGTTCCACAGTTGTCGTTGAATTTTCGAGACATGGCTTGTTGAGTGGCGGAGTAATCAGATAGAGTAAACAATAATATAAATTATTTTGTATTCCTAATATGGTCTGTAAGGTTTTGGGTTTGATTTCTGAATAGGAATCCACTTCACAATCGTCACGTTTAAAATACAAGCTGTGCCACTATGCTATGCGGGGATATTTAGAAGTGGCTTCTTTAGCTCTCATGAATATTTATTTCAGATATTATTAAATTCGCTTTTGCAACTGATCACAAACAACGTATAAAGTCTAAACTCAGTACGCTTGCCAAGTTCACTGTAATGTGAGGCTCAAAGTTTCTAGAACAGGTGCAAACTTGTACAGAAGGTGTTGAGATTCTCTCACTTAATGAAAATGTTTGTATATCGGGCTATATAATATTGAAGTTAACTAGCTATCAGAATCAGTTTACGATAAGTTTATTAATTATATGCTTATATATATTTTATATATTTTTTAACAAAAATCTTAATATTTATTTTTTGTTTATTTTTTGTTACTTTCACCCCGTTCCCCAAGTTATTCCAGAATTTCGGCAGAAAGTGGAGAATAAAGTGTCTTAACAATAGGTTCCTTTTGCCTACACTGCTGTGTGCGGGATACAGAGTGAAGCTGATTATTTATTCTTTGTTTCTTTTTTCTTCTTTTCCCCCATTCCACGCGTTACACTGGAATTCGCCAGAACGTTGGGATTGGAGTGTCTTAACACTAGGTTTGTTTTGCCTACCCTGCTGCCCTGTGCCGGATGCAACGTGAAGCTGATTTTTTTATTCTTGTTTATTTTTAGCTTCACGAAGTCACACTGCCTAAATTTCACTCGAGATATCACGAGTACACGGGTAGATTTTATCGTGAAAATGAAAATAACTTGTTTCTCGAGTGGGAATTGAACCCACAGTCACAGTTGTAATGAATCACCGTTCCACGTCTTGAAAAATACTGATATTTTCCAGCAAATTCTCGAGTTTATCTCCTTAGATCCTTAGATATCTGGTAATTAAACTTTTAATCTGCTGTCAGAATAGACTTAGTATAGTAAGATAAAAAGGATTCCGAGAAAGTATTTTGTGATAAAAGTTATAAGTAAGTATTATTTAGTTCAATTTAAAAGGGATTAGCTATCTTCGAAAAGTTGAACGTTTTAAATGTAAAGACAGTCGGGGTCCCGATTCTTATAGAGATATTAGAATTTTGAGACGATTATAGTCTATTCCATAAAGATTATTGGAAAATATGTATGTCGTTCCAGCCATGATGCCAGATGTTATTTTATTAGATTAATTAATGACAATTAATTGAGTTCATTCATGGCGCAGGGGCATAAGTGTGTGATTGTAAAATAAAAATAACAGGTCGGTCGTGGGTTGGCTCCCTACGAGAAGAAATTAGATATTCATTTAAATGTATATTTTTATTACTTCGCTATGAATTCGGCAGAATGTGGGAAACGGATTGTCTTAGGTTGCCTCTGCCTACACTGCTGTGTGCTCCTGCACACAGCAGTGTAGGCACACAGCAGTCCAGCACACAGCAGTGAAGCTGTTTTTTTAGGTAATAATATCAAAGAGAACCTCACATCAAGACAGATGTCCAAAGAAAAACCAAAGTTTTTTGAAAATTTTGCAGATTACGCAGATTGTCTTTATACTTCTTTAACCTTTGTTTTCACTAAAGAACATTTTAGTTTTGTGTTTTTTTTTATTTTTCTTGTATTCCTAGCAGGAACACTTTTAAATTCGTTTTAGTAGCACTCAACTAAATGAAGTCTTTTTTCGACTACACTGCGTGTGAAATCGTGGACTTCAACTTTCTTGGTGTGATTTGAAACTTCTTTTTGTATGTACGGAATAAGCATTAAATTCCTCTTGATATCTTTATTACCTTCACTTTACTAGGCAGATAGATATCATTGTTAGATATCCTTAAACCTTAAGTTTTTAGCTTTCCGCAATACTTAACAAGTTCCCTCAATTGACGGGCTAAAACATCCAAACCATCATTTAAAAAACTAATTTGGTGCAACAATGACATATTTGCACTGTTTAAAATATTATAGGCGACGCCATCAAAGTTAATAAAAATATTCCGAATGAAAAGGAAATATAAATTTAAATAAATATTTCATCTCCTAGAGTAGGGATCGAAACAGTCGATGTTTGCAGTCACACTTCGTGCCTCTGCACCACCACTGGCCCCTATACATTTAATAGAATTTATATATTTTATAGTAAGTATCCGTATTTAGTAAATATATATGAAAGTGATCGCTGCCGTAGACAAAATCGATACTGAATCATAATATTTATTTGTAAGTGGTGTTGAATATATTTGATTTGACTGTGATTTTTTATTCATCTCAATT
>DVQM01001521.1:0-11850 GCA_018231645.1 Heliconius ricini | reverse complement strand
TATATATATATATAAAAAGAATTGGAATCTAAAAATATTTATTATTTATTCTTTTTTCTAGAGCGTTAATAACCCATGATGTATGGCAGTTCGGCATAGTCATATTTATTTGTCTTACGGGATGTTTGCCTTGGCAAAAAGCAGCATTCGATGATCCGAGATATTTAAGGTAATAATGTTTCAGGGTGTATTACAAAACATAACAAAATTATATATAAATTTCAATCATTTCATTTATTTTTTATATTTTAAAACGCTCATTTGCAATATTTTTATTTTAAGCTATTATAACTGGTATAGCAGCGCTAATCCGTTAAAAAGGCAGCCTAAATTGTGGAAAATGGTTTCTTCAAAAGCTCAAAAAATGTTTAAAAAGTTTGTAGAGCCAAGAATAGATAAGAGAGCGACAAATTTCTCAGAATTATCGCGATACGCCGATGACAGGTGGATGGCAAAAGGATATACGGATCGAATTGGTGAGTTAAAAATATCGCTTATTCTATAATAAAAATTCAAAAAATGTCTGAGCTAGAGACGAAATAATTAATATTTTATATTGCTATTGAATAAAAATTATATATTAAAAATAATTTAAAAAATATATAAATTCTAATCAAATAATTAAATATAATTTACAGTTAAAGTCTATTTTCATAACTTCTTATCTTACAGCGGGTGGAGATATAGATGAACTTTGCCCATCTATGTATAGTTTTCATAGTGATCCAAATGAAAAAAATACGTTATTAAAACACTTCAGAGAAAACGGCGTCGAAATTACAGTTGATCGCCATGCGAAAAAACAAAGGATTCGCGAATGGATTCAAAATAGTGTTATAGAAGAAGGTGATGAAGAAGTATGTATTTTTTATATCTAGTGACTACATTTACATGATTTTTTTTGGAATCTAGTGATTAGTTTTTTAATATATAGTGATATTTAATTTAATTACAATCTATTTTTTTTTTCATATTTTTTACAGGAGGAAAGTATTCATGAGCCTAGCATATATGATGATAGCGATGCAGAGCTGGAACATAGATCAAGACCTCATCCAATAGATGAAAGTCACAGAGTTACTCTTCGTTATGACACTGAAAAGCATATAAACCCTAGGACAGGAGAAACAATCGATGGCATCAATCGATCCAATAATAAAAATCCCTTATCTTATGATGTCCAAAATATAGAACCCGTAGCACCAGCAAATGTAATAAGAAAATATGGCGTCAAAGACGAATCGACTTACAACAGTTCCAATAAAGACAGTGCTTATGGATCCATGGAAACCTCTAATAATGATACAATACATAAATCAAACAGTAAAAATACATTGCAATCAGATAAATCCAATAACTCTCGATCCAGATCATTGAGCGCAATATCCCTCCAAAACACAACGCCAGTGTCTTCTCACGTTCAAAGGTTTCAAAAAAGTGAAGAAGTGTTTTCCAAAGAATTGGAAAGTATGAAAGGAAGTACATCAACTCTACATTCTACAGGAAATTCGTCAAGATCTAATAGTCTTCATGTTACTCGCAATGGTTCACTTGAAAGTGCAAGTCCAAATAATATCATAGAAAACGACGCACCAAGCACTTCAAAATCTAGCCCGGTTGTCACTCAAAATGGTTTTAGTCCAGGTCAAAAATGTAAAGAATCAAATAAAAATAACAATCAAGCATATATTTCAATGAAAAATTCCGTGTACGAAAACGTGGGCAGTCGAAATGATTCCCTAAGAAATAGAAAACCAGAAAATAATTTTGAAGGTAGCCAGCCATCAGATAGCCCTTATACATCTATGTTAAACATTGTACAAGGGCAAATTAAAATAAGTCCACATTCTAACGAAACCAATAGAAATGTAGTCAATGTGTCAGTAACACGAGTGAATCAAAATAAAAAACATTAAAATTGCTCAATTAAAATAAATTTTAAGATCCAAAATGTTTCTAAGTAATTCTTGTAAAATCACAATTGTGATATAAGATATATGTATATTTTATACATGGAAAAAAATAATTTCATGCAAGACAGTTGCAGTGCAGAGTTACATTTAATGATTACTTGTTGACTTGTTGAATAAATAAATGACTTTTGGTAATAAAGTGGTACACACTATGTTAATTTATCAGTTATTATTTAAATACTATTAAGAATAATACAAGACAAAATATTATATCGTGTGTTGTTTATCGTTCTTTTTCCTTAATTTGTAATTAAACGTATACCTGCTAAAGTTTGCCTGAACGGTTAGGAGTTGGGACTCGTACGAAAGTTCACATAAATAACAATAAACATTGTGTCTATTATAATAAAATGATATATATTTATTTGTTATTGTCATAAAAATAAAGACATCCATTACACAATATTATTTACTTTTTAAAATATTTGTTTTTTAAAATTCCTACTTAATTAAAATCAGTCCTATATTTACATTTTAATATGAATATTATCAATAAAAAACCAGAAACTTTTAAACATTTCGTGTGCACGTGCCGGGACTGTAAAGTGACATCTGTAGCAGAAATTTGACTAATTATACAATACCTACGAACTGTCCGACTACGAACCTCCGAACTTTGGGAGTAAAATTCCCAAAGTTCGGAGGCATTGCATAATAGCTCCAAAAAAAATGAGAAACAGAAGTGTTATAGTGGGAAAGATGTGTCTTAACACTAGGTTCTCAGGTTCCCTCTGCCTATCCTGATATGTCCGGGATACAGTGTGAAGACAAAAAATTGATTCGGAGTTATAAATTCATTATTATTTTGTTTTATCAGGAAAATGTCTTCTGTGCCACAATTACTATTAATTATACTACTTATATAATAAAATAAATGAAAATGTATAAATTTTTCTATTATTATAATATTTTTAATATTTCAATTTTCGAACATTATTATTTGAATTTATTTCCAATCTAATTCCAATCGATTAATTTGTCGAACTATTCGTCTCTCTAACTTAGTATATTGTTTTGATCAAAATATTAAAAAAGATACCTTACAGATTATTACTATGTTTTCAAAAAATAAGTAGGACGTATTCAGTTAAAGTATTGACAGTTCTTCTAAAATTATTATTTTAAATCAAAAAATACGTCTTTTTTAAAACGAACGTGTAAATCGAAAATTTTGCTCTGAAATATAAGCTTGGGCATTATAATGCACGTTTATTGAAGTGGCATCTATGAACTAATTACCATTATATTTCAATAGTGTATCTCACCACCATTCTACAAATGTATCTACCATTGGCAAATCTTTATTAACTTACCTTTAATTACCATTGAAATTGCTTACTTCACCTATCAAAGCTCATGAGGAGCTTTGATAGATGAAGAAAGCCCTACATCAGAACAAGATGCCTGTTCCTCTCCAGCGTTGTCAGAAGACAAAGAAGCCACTCCTAGTACAAAGACAACCGGCACTTCTACCATATCTTATGAAAAGGTTTCATTAAAACCATATTTTAACCAACATCCAACCAATTTATTCATCAACCGTAACATTGGGTCTTATAAATCACAAACTTTATCAAAATTCATTCAAAGTAAGTATATGAAATATATAAGAAGACACGTACATTATTACACTTTTTGGAAGTTTTTTTCGAAATATATTTTTGTAAACACTTAATCATTACACTTGTTGAGACTATTTTTTTATAAGTAAATTTAGTATTTAACATAATATTTATCTTCTTAAAATACTTTACTATTAATGAGTAAATATAAGGAACTTGAAACGCACTAGTTTCGGAACTAATAGTATATCAAAATCTATCGACACCTAGTTTTAAAAGTAATATAGATATAGATAAATAATGATCGTTGGAACTAGAAATGTCAATGTCAACATATTTCTAATGTCAATAAACTAAAGTCTAAATTAAATATATTCCGCGCTTACCGGATTCGTCTGTCAAACAAGCATTAAAAGATTTAAACAAATTTAATATAAATTAATGTAGAATATAAGTTTAATTGTTCGTTTACATATTTCAATGCTTAAGTTGTAGTTTAAAAAAGTAAACCAATAACCAACATTATGAATCATAACCTGTAGGCGAAGAATTAGCCGTTAAAATTTGCCAAATAAATAACTGATATAACTATCAACTATGCAAAGATTACAAGAAAGTGTTTTTTCTATCTTCAAAACAACAAGTCTTTCACCAGCTGTTTTTAATTATTTGCAACCAACTGAGGAATTCTCTGGTACAGTATAACAACAACAAAGTTAAAGCACCTGCCTTGCGGGTTTTGTTTAATTAACAAAAAAAAACGTTTTACAGATAAAACTCCTCTTGGCGGCATCTTAAAAGACACTAAGTATGGTTGGCTTGCTCTTGGTCCGAAATTTTGTGTGGTCGATTTAAGAAGTGGTCTAAAAATTGCTGCGCGAACTTTCGGAATTGGCATAAGGTTAATTATTTTATTTAACAAAATATACGATAAAACA
Organism: Heliconius ricini; assembly: GCA_018231645.1. Lineage (NCBI taxonomy): Eukaryota > Metazoa > Arthropoda > Insecta > Lepidoptera > Nymphalidae > Heliconius > Heliconius ricini. Next base: position 7,377 of record DVQM01001521.1, on the reverse strand, counting down.
ATATTGTTTATATACTATTTTAAATGTTTTATTTATAACATGTTTTTGTACACAGCATATATATTTTTTATTCTTATAAAAACTTTGTCTTCTATTGAAAACTCATGCCTTGTAAAAACTTAGATAGTTTTTAAAAGCTATGGGTTCAAAAATCTCATAACATCTATCTTTATAAATTTTGTTACATATTTGTTATATTTAAATTAATTTTTTCTTTGTTTATGTTTTATTTCACAGTAGTCGAATAACAGTGACAAGTGTAGTAGAGCTACCAACACCACTCTCAGATAATTCACAGCAACTGTTGATAAGTTTAGATTGTGATAATACAACTAGTCTCATATATGTGTTTCACATTAATGGCTCCCAAGTACTTAGATGCATACAAACTAATATCGTTATTGCGGAACTTGCGGTGTGTGATGCATTGCCAAATGGGCCCCTGGTTTGCCTTGATGGTTGTGTTATGGCTGGTACCAAAAAGGGTGAAATCCTAGTTTTTGATCTCAACAGAGCCATCTTGTTACAAGGTAAAATATATTTGAAATTGCCTATATCTTGAACATGCTATTAATATTTTTGTATATGTATTATATTAAATAGTAGAATATATATTTAAAATATACATAAATTATATTCTATTTGCTTATTACACCTTCTTTTAGAATCTGTCCCTCAATGAAAATCACAATAAAATCCATCCAGTTCTAAATTTTTAAAGATACCAAACATATATTTGTTAGAAGCAACATTATTTTATATGTAAAGATTATAGTTATGAAACATAAATTTAAGTAAATATTTCATCAACTCAAGTGGGGATCGAACCCACAACCAATTGGTTTTACAGTCACACTTTGTGCCACTGCGCCACGACTGGCCTCATTACAGATTATTTACTTAGCTTTCTTTTTTTGCAGCATTGAAAGATATATCACAAGGCTATGAACATTTAGTGAGGAATGAAAATAATGTAACAAATTTGGTGTTCTTGCCTTTTAAAGCTATAAACAAAATTGAGAGTCAAAGAGACTTGGCAGTTGAAAATGATGATCACTTAGCCATTTTATTAAATGAAGATTCATTCCATGAAGACCAGTATATTTTCCGTAATCCTGATGCAACAGTTCGTATGAAAGCCAAACAAAATCATATAAGAGTTACGGTGGCTCAATATATACCTCAATTAGGAAGTTTGGTTGTTGGTTTTAATTTTGGAGCATTTCAAATTTGGAATCTTTTGAATTTAGAATTGGAATTCACTTCTCAGGTCAATGTTGAATGTCTGCCCGTTACCCATTTTGGATTTCAAGTAAGTAACGATTTTTTTTTCTAGATCCTATATATATAGTAGCAATAACTGATCTGATATGCGAAATTAATTTCCTGTATAACAATTAAAAATTTTGATATGATCGGATGAGACTAGTTATAAAGTAGAAATGAGTGTAAAAAACTTTTCTTAATAGAAAAGTATAAACAAATAACAGTGAAACAATAACAGCACATATTTAATATCCATAACTGAAACAAAACCTAAACAATTTAAAATATTTTAATGTCCATTACCAAAACCAATATAGTATTATTACTAACAATCTCAACATCTCTACTTCTTATAATAATAATTAGATCACTGGTTATGTAATTATTTAGTATTAGTAAGAAAGTAAAACTTAATGTAATAAATTGACATTAAGAATAATTAAATTGCTTCAAGCAATTATTGTTCAAATTATATGTATGTTAGGACATCTGATTGCAAAAATAATTAAAAAAGCAATGTCAATTGTTTTAATTTTTTTTTTATAATTTCAGGAGCCATGTGATGATCCAAGAGCATTTTGCTATTTGTGGGTTGTTTTCTCAGTAACAGATAGATTTGAAGAAGAAGAGTTTCCTTTGGCTGTTATGTATTCTCTAACTTATCAAGGAAAGAGAATGTTGAATTGTACTAAAAGTCTTTATCAGGTAAAAATGTTATGTTGTATGAATATTTGTTAAAGATGTGTGTATTTAAATAATAAAAGTTTAGTTTTAGAAGCCATTGAGGTGCAGCCGGACTTCGCCTGACTGCAAATGTGGCAGTTGTGGGTTCAATTCCCATTCTGGAATGAATGCATTATGCTCATTTTCTCAATCTGGTAACAATAAAGAGTATAGCAGAGCCTCTCTCTATCCTGCTACATGCAAGATACAGTATTAAGCTAAATAGAAATTAATGTTTTAATCATACTGAAATATGTGATATTCTTTTTTATATCTTATCTTATTTTTTATTTTTTTTTCTCGTATTTAAAAAAGCATATTTTAAAAACATAAAAATATTAAAGTAATAGTACTTTTAAGTCACATCTCTTGAAAACAATTCAAACATTTTAGCCAGTTAATGAAAAATATTTAGAAACATCAAAAATTTAACTTGGCAATTATTTTATTGATTTCTAACTTATTAAATTATATTCTTCCCCACTAAAGATGAAAAAGTTAGAAAGAAATAAAATTTTTAAAGTTCAAGCAGTTAGATTACTAAGACAGTAGGTTGTTATCAAGCTATGTCGAAATTATTATATTGCTAGTGCTTAACTGCTTATTGCAACAATTAACGATTTATTATTTATGTTGTTTTATTTTTGTTTCTAAATGTTTTTCTGTTAAAATGAATATTTTTAACAATTTCAAACTGTTATTCCACACGGACACTGGACAGAAAAGTACTTTTCTTTCCGAAGTCTTAACGTACAGAGATACTAGCGACATAAATAAGTTGTAACAAGCATATAAGAATTTCAACGTAGCTTGATTAGAATGTATGGCTTAGCGGTCTGAGCTCTTGGGGAGTTTCCAAGAGGTGCAGGTTGAAATTACATAATGTTTATTTTTTTAAACATTTTCTAAATAGTAAAATGAATGTTGTTATCATTTTAGGAGTTTTCAATGGCAACAATAAGATTTCAAATAGAATTAAGTGCAATGACAGATGCTCAGCTCATAGGTGGCAGATGTATATCATGTCATACATATTCCATCAACTCTAATCTTGGAGAGGAAGGTGAAGATAGTGAGTATGATATTTGAAACTAAACAAAATATTATTATCAGTATTTTATACTTAATGTGACAAAGTCTCTTAATATTTTTTTCCTACATCATATAAATAATATATTTTTTTTTAGCTATGTTAAACTTGTGTCAACTGATATGGGAATGTTGGGGAGATAATCCTAACTCAGCAACTCACCATGGAATGCTTTTGTTTGATCTTGATCAATGGTACAAAGATCAAATGCCAGGTATGTATTATAGAATAGAATATTTTTAATACACACAGTAGATACACGTAATAATAAAAACATAAATGTATATGCATAAATTCATATCAATTTAACTTATAGTTTTGATTTATAACGAATATTTTTTTCTTTTTTTAAATTAAGAGATATTTAACATTTAGAACCCAACACGCAATACTTCCAGAATTCGGCAGAAAGTGGGGAACGGAGTGTCTTAAAGCTAGGTTCCCTTTGCCTACCCTGCTGTGAGCAGTATACAGTGTAGAGCTGATTTATTTTTTTTAATATTTTGAATTTAAAACAACATTAATATAACTTCATATAACTTTATATACAGAATAGTTTAAGAATAAATATTAATATTTCCAGCAACATATCATTTGGAGAACAATGCATTTATGAGTGTGTCACACTGTCCTGAAGTCAGTCGTGGATCATGTTTGACGTTGGACATACGTTTGGATCCAACTTCAGTGTCTCCGTACACACATGCAACCAGGCTGGAAGAACATTTTTACCCTAATTCATTGCAATACAGTAAGTAATTATTTATAAAAAGTTATATAAATTGTGCTCGTAGTGGCACACACAGAAAGGCAGGCACAACATGTGTAAATGCCATAGCTTTGGGTTCGATTCCCACGAGGGGTAATGAGTTTTTTTCCCTTGCTATAGTAATAAAACTAAGTACCACGTTAAGTTTCGTCACTCAACACGTAATCTCATATTTTTAAATATTTTTTTATAACAATTTACATTTAAAAATACAAAATTTATGTCTCTTATGTAATATAAGTATATATAGTTTTTTTTAAATAACATTATACCGTTACAGATTGCACATGGCTGAACACATCAGAAGTGTCCACGCTCCACACAGTGGGTGTGCAACGGCAGTTAGTTCGCGGCGTCGGCTCGGCTGGTCCCAGCTGCCTGCTGTCCCCCGCGGCGTTGTACGCTGCGGCGGTTGCGGCTGGTTTACGCCCGTTGTACTGCCTGCCGCATGCTGTTAGCCTGGTACGTGTTTTTTTTTTCATTTTTTTTCATCCTCAACGAACTTAATTGAGCTTGATTTAATCAAAAAATTAAATAACTAACCAGATGTACGTACGAACCTCCATACCAGCAGTTCACGTGCTTTTCAACTTCACTCTTATCTCACAGCTACTGTCACCAATAATCACTGAAAAAAGATTGTTTCTTGAGGCCATGGCGGAACGAAATCGAACCCACAACCGTCACGTTTACCGTTATATAAATCTAACTAATTATTTTCTATTCAACAGGAAGATCAACGCCGTTATCTCTTATCAGTGGCATTAGAGGGTCGACTGACCAGGTTCCTAAAGCGATGTGCGCACGACTGGGCCACCGGCACTCATAGTGGCGTTGGATGCACCTTACCGTTTTTAGTAAGTTTTTAGCTAACAATGATAGTTTAGATTCAAAATTTTTTTTTCATATTTTGCTCCCGTTCATTAGGGTTTCATATATTAAAAGAACACAACGGAACCGGAAATTAATGTCAATAACTCAGGTCTACAGTTTTAAAAAACTAGACTTCTAAGTTAACGTATCACAAGAATTTATGATTTTTTACTGCATATTACATGATATTTGCCACGTCACCAATAACAAATAAAATACTGGTTTTACCCTACAGTTACAAAAAAAAACACGAAACAAAAGTAAAACAATAAGTATCACACAATATAATTACACCCAAAATTTGTTTGTACACTTGCAAATTTAAGTTTGTCAACATTTCTATAGGTATTAGAGACAATATCTTTATTTAAGCGATGATGAAGATGATGGTTTTTATATGCAGTATTCAATAATATTATATATTTTTAATTTAATTGCATTTGAATAAGCAGCTTTTTAATTTTAATTAATACCATAAACTTTTAGGTGGATTGGAGTTGGAAGCGAGCTATTGAATTAAAGGAAAATGCTAAAGATCTAACTGCACCTCTGTTCACTTCAGCCACAGCACCTGACAGGTACTGTCTTTATTCAGCAAAATCTATTGAAAAATTTTTTTTTATTTCATTTACATTCATCTCACTTCACGTTTTTGTAGATTGAGATATCATAGCTATTTTTAAATAACATCTCAATTTGAGCCTGATATGCAAAAATAAAAAATGCAAAATTTTTATTTCAATGATAATTGTCGATAACTAATTTTTGCGGAAACGCTGGTGCCAAAAATACTTTCCGTGACGTCAATTGGTCCAAATATTTTAGTTTATACGTCTTAACTGTATATTTATTTAAATTCAATTTTGGAATTCAACATTTTATACAGTACAAAGACAAACAATCTAAAAAATGTTGCTTTGATCAGTTGACACTTTGTTTACAAGACCGTATGATGTAATATCATTGCGGCTGCTGTTTCGCGTAATTAAAAATATGTATGATTATTTTATGAACTACAACTACTTTTTCTTTTTTTCCTATTGCCTAAGCTATATTAAGATGTAGAATACTTTTATAGCATTTATGTAGAATTCCAAAAAAAAATATCATAAGATATAATCTTAAGATTTATGTTATACATTGTAGGAATGTAGTGCGTTGTCTCGAACATTGCGTACAACAGCTCACTCAGCTCACGGGATTGTTAGATGCTATCCTCACCAAGTGCTGTAATCTTGTTGTACCTGATGGTATGTTAAAATATATTTTTAATATTTATTTTTTAATTTTCATCTCTTCAAGAAAAATAATGCCAGAACCTAAAGCCGCTTCTTTATTTTCACAATTTTTTTTTTGTGATGTTTGGTTTAAAAATAATATAGCTTTATATATATAAAATAGTGCTTACCCTAACTTTCTTACAGAATAAAAATAAATGTATTTACTAAAAAGTGCTCTCTGTTCCCAGCGTTAAGTGAAATGGAAGAGAAGTACAAAGGTATAGGCACAGTGTCACTGTACTTCCAAGTAGTGCAATGGTTCGTTCGTGTCGGCCTTTTACCTGAGAGAATGCACTCATATGAAGCTTTGCCCTATCCCGCCCATCAGTTGTATTCTACTTATGATAAACGGTTTGTAACGTAGGTTTATTATTTTTATTATTTTTTTTACTGTGGCCTGCATATAGCAGAGTACACAGAGAGAACTTAGTGTCATGACACTGCAGTCCCCATTGCAGGCCAAATACGGAAATCAATGCATCTCTTTCACGCGCTCTCGCACTCAATGCCGCGCTTTGCTTCAAAGAAATGGAAATATAAATTTAAGTAAATATTTCATCTCCTCGAGTAGGGATCGAACCCACAACCAGTCGGTTTTACAGTCACACTGTACTGCTGCAAGTTATTCCACCAAAGAAATAAGTAAATAGTATATAAATATTTTAAATGTGTATAATTTTTACTTTATTTTAGGGATTAAAATGAAATAGCTAATATATATTTTTTGTTATAATTTATATACAGTCGTGTCAAATTGCATCGGCTACAAGACAAAACAGAAGAAGACTCAATTAATAAATCATGTTCCTTGTTATATATTGATCAACTTATTGAAAATGAATTTGGAGGTGAAAGAGTACATAAGTGAGTATTTTGCTTTCTTTTATTTAATTACTCTAAATAAGTGATACTAGTCAGATTCAGCTTCTTAGGATTCTGTACCAATTTCATAAATTGTAAGTCGACAGAAAACACAACCTCGTAAAATTGATAAAATTTGCAAGCGTGTGTACTCATTTAATATAAAATAAACTGCAAATATAAAATTGTAAGCATTTCTTTCTGTTTTTATATTTTCTCACAACACACACAGAAGTAACAAATTGACCCTTTTTTTTCTCTTGAGATACTAAACCATCTAACTAATGTCGTTTAAACATAGTCGCTACATGGATGGCTAAATGTATATATGATATTGTTGTATGTTGAACGGTGGAATTCAACGCCGCGCTTTGTCACCCTAATGAGGACGTGACTATCGATGTACAAGGTGGAAGTGTAAGCACCACTTTAAATGAAACAGTTTTATCTACTCTATAAAAGCCTAATATAAATCAGAAAAAAATAAATTCCCAAAAATGAAAAAGTTATTTTTT
>DVQM01001520.1:0-11854 GCA_018231645.1 Heliconius ricini | reverse complement strand
GAGTGGGGATCGAACCCACAACCAATCGGTTTTACAGTCGCACTTTGTGCCACTGAGCCACGACTGGCCTCATAATAATGAATCTCACCTTAAAAGCTGATAAGCCAGCATACAACTAAATATGCAAACTAATACAGCGCTAACTGATAACGCGAATACTCCTCGAAGGCACCAGTATAACGCGCCATGGACTACACCACAGTCGGTCACGTCTTCGAATACACAACGTACACCTGGAAAAAAATGTATGTCAATAAAAATATTTAGAAAAAACAAAAAATATCATAAGACAGTGTCCTCTTATCGATGATTGAAGCTATTTTTTTTTAGTTTTATTTATTTTAGATTTATTTAACGTGTGGCGACTACGTAAATTTTACGGACGTACTAGTGAATTTTAGGATGTAGTATTTTTAGCACCTTTCAAATATGGGCTGCCTTGTTTCTGAATAGGAATCGAACCCACAACCATCGCATCAGAAGCATTGCTGCTGCTGCTCCAAATACGCTTTAATAGTATATCATTTAATATTGTTTTCGTCAAGTTTACTAGTAGTGATGAAATAAATAATATACCATCATCATCATTTCCGCTGTGTTGTAAATCAGGTGGCAGTGAGTAACAGGTACATGTTCTAGTCAACTTTGTGTACTCGCAGAACTTTAATGTTTGTAATCTGTAATAGAAAATTTTTAAAAATTATATTAGAATAAAAATAATCTTAATATTATAAACAACAATCATAATAATATACAATACTATAATAATAATAATAATATATTTACTTTAGAAATTATATCTCTTCAGTTACTTTTTTTTATTGTCTATTTACGACTCGTAGGCGTGTCACATGATATTTATTTAACTTGTTTACTTGGTAACAGTGTAATGAATGAAATATTTTAAGACGTTTATAATAATTATTATATACACATATATTAATTTTTGGTTAACAATATTAGAATAATATTATATATTGTAAATAATAGCTCGGGTATATTTATTTATTTTTAATCTATCTTTATACCACCTTAAGAACATAACTGGGCCAAACCAAAGTAACTTGATGTACAAGTAATTAAAGAAATGAAGATTGCTTTTTATATGTTTGTATATCTCAAGTTAAATTTCATATATAAACTGAAAATATGTTTACAATACTCACTTATTCATATGAATGACAGTTGTAGTAATGGTTACCAAGACACACGTCAATGCGCAAACAAGACAAAACGCGCCAACGACTTTGATCTGGAAAAAAAATGCTTTAATAAGTAGAGTAATATAAATATGATATAAAATGTTATCTAACATTATACAATTTTTTTTAAGCAATGATTAAAATAATTAACTTAAACATTTTTTTTAAGTCTTTTAAGTAGATATCAGATTTTTAGTTCAATATTTAAATTTAAAATCAGCTTTACGCTGTACTCCACACAAAGCTGGGTAGGCAGACGAAACCTAGTGTTAAGACATTGCGTTTTTTACTTTCCGCCGAAATCCGCCGAATGGAGGCGGAACTTAACGCCGTGCTTTGATTTGCTTTGCCTGGAAACCAGAGCGAAGGCTAGAAAATATAAATTTAAATAAATATTTTATTTCCTCGAGTGGGCATCAAACTTACAATATTGTGACCCTGCACCACAACTGGCCTCTTTAAAATAGCTATATATATTTTTAGTTCACTATGTATTCTATACATAACAGTATCTTGCTATGATGGGATACACTTAATAGGCAGCCTGGGAGGGAACCTGGGAAGCTAGTGTTAAGATACTTCCGATCCCCACAACCGTCGCAGTTACAGTCGCACCCTTGTGCCCATGCACCACTACGATCTCTAATAATAATATAATTAATTGATATTTTTTATCTGTATCATATTCGTGGCATGCGTAAAAGAAGTGTGAGACATACTTTTCTTACCATATAGCTGTATCTGTTGCGGCGTCGAGCCAAACTCATGATGCAAAAACCAGTCAGGACCAGCTGTGAATATACATTTATAATATAAAAAACTGGCAATTATTTTAAATTCAAATTTCAGTATCATTAATATGTCATAAGAGTGAAAAAGTTTAATCAGCACTCTTTTTTTTATGTGGGAATGTTAGATATTTTGAGGATTTGAGAAATGAGCAATAATAAATTTTTTTTGTTCTTCTTACAGCTATGAAGGAAGACTGTAAGTCAAAAATGATTATTATTTCTTCAAATGGATTCAAAGCGCCTTAAGCACCTATACAGTCCCGTAGTGTCTAAAATTTTTCTCTTTATCCTTCATAGCAATATAGAAAACCTAGTGTTAGAACAATAAATGCCCCACTACACCAAATTTTTAAACATGAAGTGGCGGAGTTCATCAAAACCACAACAATCACGTTTAAAATCAAGTCATTGTTCTCTTGTTGTCTTCATCAATCGGAAATATAATGGTTATCAAATTACCATAGCAGCGGGAACAGCCGCCGGCACTGTCTCCAAATGATGAGGCGATGCTGTATAGGATCTCAGAAGGATGTGTTGAGCAGCCAAAAGACCACCAAGGGCCGCAGCGAGAGCTCCACAGCCACAGCACCACCATGCGTACTTGCGCCGCCTGCATGTCGTCTCGTTACCGTTGCACCCGACTGATGCTGAAAAGAAAATTAAAACTTATAATAAAAAATATTATAGATTATATCAATAAATAGCGTGACTTCGCCCGCTTGAACTACACAATTATTTATTTACTAAATATGAATTGCTATCGTGTTTTAATAACAATATCATTTTAAAAATAATATATATATTTATTGAAATCTAAAGTTTCAAGCAATTACCTAAATAAAACAGTTTTTTGTAGAAACTTTGTCGAGCAAAATATTTTATACCTATTCATATATTTTTTTATTTATGCACCGAATTAAAATAAAACAAACATTAAATATTAAAGGAAGTTTTACCATAGCACAATAATGAATGCTGCATATAAATTGGTTCGGCTATTTCTGACATTAGCGAGCTTAGACAAACCGACAAAAAAACTAAAAATTTTAAAATACTGTTCTATTTTTTACATTGATAGATACCCCTAATAACAAATCTTCTAGAGACAACGATCAGTTAACATTTTATTACATGCATAGATTGTTTATCAGGTTAGGTAGAGGGAACCTGGTGTTAATATACTCCGTTCTCCACTTTCCGCCGAAGTTTTGAAGCATTTAATGTTAAGTGGCCGAACTCAACAAACAATGCGCTTTCATATCAGTGCAAGGAAATATGAATATTAATAAATAATAATTCACTTCTCCGAGAGGAAATCGAACCCACAACCTGTCGTATTACAGTCACACATTTATGCCTGTGCGACACAAGCACAAATATTATAATGATCATAAATTGTTTACCAAAATAAGGCGGCGGTGGCACATAGTGTTGAGGGACGTCAGTCGCGAGAGGTTGCGGCGCTACTTGATATTGCAAAACTTGTAACATTTCACACGACTGAACATTCATCCTAACAATAGGTGTACCTACCTACCTATTGTTACCTACCTATACAACTTAATAAATATATTTTAGAACTATTTTTCCATAGATATTTCTATTAAAGTTAAATTAGCAAAGTTGTCAAGACATTTGGTATTTATTTTATTACTTGATGTATGATTTTGTAATTTAATAAAAGATAATTATGATTTCGCCACAAAAAATATTTGTCTTAGTTATTTCAAAAAATGCAAAATTGTACAAAATGTATTTAAAATAATAATAATTTATAAATAATGACTTTTTTAGATGTGCATAAAATTTAATTAATTTTATAATTATTACTTTTTAATAATTGCTTTCTTAATACACACCACTTAAAATCAATGGCTCAATTGACAAAGCAGAAATTCAAAAAATAAAAAAGAAAACTTCAAAATGCGCGCCATTTCTACAAATCGATAAGACAAGCAAACACTGAGAACAATGTCCTTTTGTAACAACACAATTTACTTTCACATGTTAATATCCATTTATTATTCCACAAAAATATATTATCAACCATTAGTTTTATTTTATAATTTGATTAATTTGTTATTTATAACATTTTAAGCAAGTAAGTATTTCTTTTTTTATTTTCACATATTTTGCATTTAATCCGCCATTTGTATTCGTTGAAGTTAAATTTTATTTTATTTATACAATAATAAATAGGTATAATCTTACAATAATTAATAATTTCATGTACACTAAACAAAAGATGACAACATATCGGATGAAATTCTAACAGTGAACTAGTTAGGTTATAAATTACAAATTCGTTTCGCGCAGCCGCAGAAGAAACAGGTAAGCCTAAATGATTTGTATTTTGTTTATATTTATACTTGAGTATTATAGTACATATTGCAATATGACAATGCTGTGATCGTATTCTTGTATTACATACGAACGATAATGACGACAAAATGTTGATTTGTGTTTTGCTTGGAATAATGGTTTAGTTTGAGTAAATAGTACATACAGTAGATGATAAAGCTCCCAATCTCATTGCCGTGTCAAGGCCACGTAGTCCGCAACTTTGTTTGAATTTTTAAGACTGAAAATTGGAAAATCGTGTTTTTCCTGTTCTCGGAGGAATCCCTAAAATCTTTTTTTAGCACTGCCCTGTACTCCCTAGACATGCATGCAAAATTTCGAACTTTTAAGTCTAGTTGTTTCGTCTGTGCGTTGATCTTAATCAGTCAATCAGTAACGGGAGTTGTATGTATTTAGATAATAACTTTTTTAATAAATTCTGATGTTTTCAAAGAGGACTGACTTGGCGCAGGGGCGCAAACGTGTGACTGTAAATTCGAAAGGTTGTGAGTTCGACTCCCACTCGACAAAATGAATTGTTTACTATTTTAATTTCATCGCCGTGGTAACGAGGCAAAGCGCGGTGGTGAATTTCGCCACTCAATGTCTCCAGAAATCAGCGGAAAGTTTGGCACGTAAGGCCTAATTAGACATGAATATCTGAACACTAGTTCCCAGTCCATGGAACCTGGCAGGATGTGTGCTAAGAAAAGCTAAGCTAAGAAAAGACATTTTCAAATTTCAATTCCAAAAATAAAATTCAATGATATTACATATCACAACGACCATAATCATAACTCAAGTCAAAAGCATATATTTTTTAACTTAAAAATATATTTATCTAACTTATTTGTAAGAAAAGAAGTCCTGACATATCTTTAGAAAGCTAAAACCATTCAATTGAATGATAAATGGGCGAACATAGATTGACGAAATTTGTACTCCAACAAAGTAAAAAGGATATACGTCATTGTGATAGTTTCTAAACACAGTATGCGACCATTGAAAGTTCAAGCAGATTTTTTTATATTTAAATTGTTATATTTTTTTGGCTTCACGCTGTATCCCGCATTTACGCTATACGTGGCATAAAGCGAGAAGCCGACACGGACAGAATCTAGTTTAAAAATAATGTTTTCCGCTTTACATTCCAAATCAAAACATTGCATTGTGAGTGGAGAAACTGAATGCCGCGCTTATAATAATATACATTGTTGTAGGATGCAATATTTCGAAAAATAGAGTGAGTGTAGTGAAGGTACAAGCAAGCAAGAAATAAATATTAAAAAGTAAGACTTTTCTAAAGTTTTAATCCTATACCTACCTACGACATTCTATTCATATTCAAATTGTTATAAAATAAAAAAAAATATAGGTAAACAGATTAAAAATAGATTATAACAAAAATAACAAATGAAAAATAGGCGGCGCAGAGCAGTAAACAGTAAATTATAAGCCAAGGTAAAAACATATTTGTAAAAATAAAAACCACGGGTACATAAAATTAAAAAGAAAATAAATAAGCCCAATTGTTTATTAGGTATAACCGTAGGCAGTAGGGCGTAGGTTCCTGTTTATTTTCTTTTTAGTTTTATACAGTCAGCGGGGGCTCGTATTAAGCTCTTGAATTTGATATCCATATTATGGTATTCGAAACGAAAAAAAATTAATTCACTAAGTCTAATGGCGTCCCACAGCCGCCATGATTGTTTTTTTTTAACGTCACCTATTTAAGAACACTTGGGCTGTTAATACGAATCTAACGATACCTCAATTAAGTAAATCCGTTCAGCGGTTCTGGAGATATGAGGTAATAAATAATATTACATACATACATGATACGCGCGAAAAACATAACCCTTCCTTAGCAGTCGGGAATAAGTGGAGATTAAGTTGATAGGAGTTCTTGTTTTTTTATGATAAAAAAACTTCTATTATTATTCGAGAAAGTTAAAAAAACCTTGGTGCCAGTCGTAGCGCAGCGGCACAAAGTGTGACTGCAAAACCGACTGGTTGCAAGTATATTTAATTTGGTATTTTTCACCGAAGAGGTTTTTTGCTTATACCTATGCCGATTTTTAAATTCTTTGTAGGTACCATACTGATATATCTTTACTTATTATAATAAAGCCGAAGATTTTTTTTATTTTGAAACGTTTAATTGCATTACATAATGCATCTATCGACTCAACAAGCTAGGCCTAACGCCCGGTTTCCAAGAAAGTTTAGGCGAAACGAACTTATTTTAAATAAAATAAGTTAACATTTCCACCAATAAAGAGTTTTGTATCTTATAATTAATGTATTCCACTCCATAGAAGAATATTAATTTATAAAAATATAAGTTTGTAGTTAACTGTTGCCAGTTCAACGTAGTACTTAATGCCGACCGAAAAACCAATCTATTTTTTTTTATTTGACGACGAGAGCGAAGCTGCATGTAAAAGCTAGTTGAAAAATATTTTCAAAACTATGTATAATATATAGATAAGATTTCGCACTCTTACTAACCTCAAATAAGTTAACCATTCAGACAAAGTAGTCAAAAGAACTGTATTTGCGAAACACAATAATACATTCCTTTATATAAAAAACGTTGAAAAAAATCGATTCACAAAACATCAGGTAGAGATCATTCGTCAACAGGTATCCCACATTGTTAGGGATGAGCCTTTGGTATCGATTCAATAGTATTGTCGATGTTTCGTGAGAATATTAAGAAAACACCTGTTGCTTTGAAGAAAATTATTCATCGATATTGTGTGAAGTTAACCGGAAAACGTTGATCATCAATGACGTTATTGTTAAAGACAGTTGCACCTTTAAAAAAAAATAAGTAGTGTATAAACTATAAAGTACCAATACAATATATTTTTATTGTCTGTGCTACCGTTTTGTCACAGATAAAACTATTTTTTTGCGGCTTATACAGAATAAGTAACTTTTTTTATAGTAAAATAAGATTTTTTAACGAAAAAAAAACTTTACACGAGATAAATGATGACAAGTATTGTATTTTTCGTTTATTTCGCAAGTTAAAAGAAGCCTATTGACTATTAAAAAAACAGTATAATATAAATAATATATATAAATGAAAGAAACAAAATTCCTCTTGATATAAAAATAAAGAGCTGCCCTTTTAAAAGGCATATTTCTTCGGTGTCCAGAACAATATTTTCTCTATAATTAAAAAAAAAGGAAAAATGACCTTGTGCGAGTCGGACTCGAGCACGGAGGGTTCCATATTATTAAAGTGTTTTTTTTCATTATACAAATAAGCGCACAGTTTTAACTACTATATAAAAGCCTAATACCAATTAAAGCAAAAAAAGGTATTTTTCCAAACAAAATACATATTAAATTATTGTTGTAAAATAAAACGCCATTTAAAGAATGACGCACATAGACACTATTGTATCAAAGCGACAAAGCCGCACACGCGTCATTCACGAAATCGAGTCGTAGGTATGTAGGCGGTGAAGTTGAATATTTAGATTTATTATAGAAAATAGGTCATCGCGTAAACTAGATTGAGAGATAGCAATTTCTCGGTGTGGTATAATTTTTGTGACTGAAAAGTGACAGCTCTTCAAAGTTTAGTAGAATTTTTGTATAGTAGGTGTTTACGTTATTGACATCCCATTTGTAACTGTGTCACACGTATTACAGTATGGATAAAAATCGTCAGCTTCACGTTTTCTCCCGCACATAGCAGGGTAGGCAGAGGGAACCTAGTTTTAAAGTACTCCGTTCCTCACTTTCCGCAGAGTTCTGGAGGCATTTCGTGTTGAGTGGTGGAACTCGACGCCGATGTAAATCGTAAAATGAAAAAAAAAATTACATTTACACTGACGAGGAATCTTGATAGATTTTTTAGGAATGAATTGAATTTGCTATTTCCTATAAAATGAGAACAGAAGCTTTCCCCTTATATATAAAAACTCCAAAAAAATCAAGTTTTTTGTATCGGCGCAACCTTAAATATTTATTTTGTTCTATTTTTTATATTTGTTATCGCCAACAGATATATTTCATTTGTCAAAATTTTAACTGTCTAACTATGACGGTTTATGAGCAACAACTAGTAACAAACGGTCGGACGCACGGCAGTCTTAGTTATTAATACGTCCTGTTTTACCCTTTGCGTAAGGAACCCTGAAAACTAACCCTTCCCTATAGACAGGATATATTTATGTGTATAATATGTTTACTCATTCACTCAGTCACTTGTCGCAACCATCAAGAACAGGAGATATAATGGTAAATTTTCAAACGTATTCATACGATGTTAGAGCTTGTGTATAATTTTGATTGCTCACAAGTATTGGAGGGCTCTCGAGCTCGACGTGATGCGAGGGGTCTGAGTTACGCAATTTGTCTGTATTTTGTATCTCAAGTACTTAAAGTGAATATAAAACATGTTATATCTATCTTGGTATAGTGGGTCGCGCGATAGTTGTGAGTTCGATTCTCATTCAGAGACAGGAATAATACATAGTGTCATGGCATTCTGTTCTGTTCATTCAAATAAAAGAAATAAGTAAATTTTTAAGATATTATTTGGTGTCGTCATGGCGCAGTGGCGTAGCGTGTGACTATAAGCATTACACCGTTATGGATTTGATTTCAGTGACCCGTATCCATTCCAATTTTTCCCAACAAATAGAAAAAGACCTTTAAACAAAAATATTTGTTCAAAATTCATGTCAAGGAATGTCTTTGCTGTAATAAGGGGTATAACGTGAATCTAAAACCAAAGTTCATAATAAATTTTAAAAATAGAAAATCTTACCATTATTTCTCCTATTAGTAGCCAACACACTAGTAGGTGGTCGGGGTGGTAACGCGGGCGGCGTGTCCGTTTTCACGGGGCCCGGGGGTCCGGGATCGTCCGCACATGCATATTGCGCTGACGCCGGCTTACATGTGCAGGCTACTTGGTACTAGAATGAAACATGCGATTTTTTATTGGGAGGTACGAAAATACATGTTTTGACATGGATTTTAGTTTTTCTTTGAGGTTTAAGGTTTCATCTTTTTAAGTATCTACTGGTTTGAGTGTACAAAACAGGACCATGTAGGTGTACATACAGCTCATTGGGCTAGATTTGAATTCAAATTCGATGACATTCAAAGCAATTTATATCAATTATATAAACAAATATATTGTATATAAAAAAACGGCGTAGAGTTCCAACATTTTGCACTTAAGTGTCTCTAAATTAAATGGAAAGTGAGAATCGGAGGGATATATAATATGTAACTCTGGTGTCACGACAAACCTTATGTAGGCATAGCATCTCACTATAAGAACACCGGTTGTGGATTCTATTCCTACTCGAGGGATTAAATTATTTTAATTTCCTTGCTCTGGTAACGAAATAAAGCGTAGCACTGAGTTGTCACTCAACACGCGATGTCTCCACAATTAGGGTGGTGCGTGGGCAACGAAACATTAGCTTCCCTCCGCCTAGCTCGCTATTTTCGGGATACAGGGTGAAAGCAATTTTTTTTTACCTTATGTAGATCAGATGTAACAGAGGCGCCGGTATCGCATTCTGGGCAGGCGTCGGGGGTGGGCGAACTGCGCGCCGACCGCACGTCCGCTAACGACATGGTGCGTCAGCGACTGAAAAAAATATGCAATATTTTTGTCTTTCTATTGTATGTAAGTTTTTCTTATGTCTATTATACAACAAAGTATATAGCAATCAAGAATATTGTTTGTCTAAAGTGAGAATAATTGGTATATCTCTGTAATTCAAAGAGCGAAGCGAAAAGGAATAGAGAAGAGAGCGAAGCTAGAAAAGAACGAGGTTTGTTAGTTTCTTTCACTGTGGCGTTTCTTATATCTGCCTTTCTAAGGGAGATAATAAATTAAACAATAAAATAATATTTTAATTGTGTAGGTTTGGACTCTTAATTATTGGATGTATAAGGTATACCAGAATCTGGAAAAAAGTTTCATCATCATAGCGCAGTTGTTATCCAAATATACGAAATATCCTGGGCGTATTACCCACTCGAAGCAAATTATTTATTTGATATATTTTTAATTTTATTTTATAGCTACTGTTGAAAAAAAACATACTTAATAGTAGTCTAGAAAAATGCAGTTCTTGCTATTGAGACTAGTTTAAACAAGACCATATAAACAGACGTATACAAACCACTACGACAGACAAGATTTTATTACAAAAAAATATTATCATATGTTTTTATTTGTCCCGAACGGATTTCAAACTGAAATCTTAATAAACCCTTATGTTTTTACCAACAATCGTCAACTCCGGTGCCAAGACTGTCACAGTATAACCTTGCATTCCGAAAAATACGTTTGTTTGAATACGTTGAATAATTCTAGACACATAATATACAATGCAATTGTGTAAAATTACAAATGATTAAATAGGCATGCTGTTTTTCCATACACATATATTATATAGGTATGTATACGATTATATTGAGACAAAAATATAACACTTTATTCCATACAGAATATACAAAGAAAATCTAGTGTATAGACATCGCTCTTAGATACTCGGCTCGGACTCAACCAAAGCGGAAATTTATAAGACAAGTTTAGCGATCTCCACTGCAGACGAGATGTGTGTATAACGAAATCTATGTTAAAAAACGTCTCCAGTTTGATGGAGCTCAGGCCTTAGCTCGGAGCTTAGCAGGACAGGAATTTGAAAATTATTTGTTCCTCTGGGTGGTGTCGAACCCACAATCATAGCTTTTACAATCAGACACGGCGCTGACATAGATAATAGTTACATGGGTATATTTTTAGGTAAAAACCTTAATGTAAAAATGACAGCTAAATTGAATTTTAATGTGCCTGATTTTCGATATCACTTATAAATATTTTGCGATACCAATAAGTGCCAAATTCTATAATATTATTAATTTACTTCTTTCGCCTGCAAGTCGGTGAAAATTAGCCCACAGTTAACAGGTTCCACACGGTGCAAGTTGCACAAACAAAAACACTATTTAATTAACACTATATTGCTCCACGCGTTGTACCTGTTTCGTTTGAAGTCGATTGCTTAAGTTTATCTGTATAGCTCTAAATATTGATCTGGTAATGAATTTGAGACTACTGTTGTAGGTATGCAGTGGCAGTTACTTCTTATTTTGATATCTCCTAGGAAAGTTCATTTAAAATTAATCAAAACCAAATTTTAAACTATAGACACCTTAACTAAAAGAGTGAGAATAATATTAAAATTTTTGATGTAGATGTATTACAACAAAACTGGCGATCTAGTTTTTGTTATAATATACATCATAAATGTAAGTTTGTTTCTTTTTTCAGCTTCAGGCTCTATCCTATATAACGGAACGGGTAGAGAGAATTCACAGTCAATACTCCATTGTTCGCCTTCTCATCCTCCTTCTTCTCCTTTCACCTAAATTTAAGACTGTTAACGTGTTAAGTGGCGGATCATAATGCCGCATTACATTTTGTTACCAGAATTTACGTACAACCATCAGATTTACAATCCCTTACCA
>DVQM01001519.1:0-11857 GCA_018231645.1 Heliconius ricini | reverse complement strand
ATTTACATCTCTCTATTGCAAATATGTGATAAATATTTACAAAAAAAGCGTTGAAACTGAAATATATCAAAATACAAATAGTACGCATTAACTAAATATAAAGATATTTATTTAGAAAATTGGTGATTTTGTAATAACTAGTCTTTATTAAATTGCTAATTATTGTTACTTAACGTGTCACTACATATTTTATACGATCAAAAATACCTCATAGTTACTATGAATTAAACATGGCGAATTATGGCAAGTTTAATTCCTTAAAAATACTACAACATACTTATTAAACTACGATGTAGAGTATGAATTCTTACAAATCTTGACGCTTGTTATGAAAGTCACAACCACATTCAAAATTAATGAATCTATTTCATTAATAAATTAATCTTATTGTCTAAATCTTAGTACTATAAAATGTATACATTATCACAATTGGTATATAACTTTATATATTTCATATTTTTCAACGACTTCACATAAAAAATGAACTTACGGTAGTAATCTGTAAATAAACAATTTTTTGCTCCTTGCTCACACCAATTAGAAAATACAACCAATCTTCACAATAACCATAATGATATATATATTTTTTTGTAATTAAATTATTCATCTTGTAATCTCTGAACGTTTCCACTGTTGCCCGGTGTTTCTATGATCACATCTGCTCTATTTATTGAGGATTCATTAGCTTTCTCACTAATGGTACTTTCTTCAGCAGAACTAATCTTTTCGGTGCTTTCGTTTTCACCTGAATCATTTTTTTCTGTAGTTTTCTTCTTGTTCTTTTTGAACTGCTCTTCCATTTCTTTGAACTTCAAGGTCAGATATCTGCAATACATTTAATTAAATATGAATACTAACGTGAATTTAACATTAAGTGCCAGTTTCATCGGTTACGAATAATGACTTGGATGATTATCTAATAATTAATGCTATCTCACAGATAAAGGATGAAAATGCAAAGTTAATGTTTCTTATATTTTCAAGAATTAATAATAATTTTCTCATTAAATAACGATAATACCAGGTAACATTTCATACGATTTGCTATAATTTTAAACTATAAATAAGTATGTAGGAATGAAATGCATATGTCAATCTACTAAATATACTATTCGAGATCTGTGAAATCAAAAATTATAGCTTGTCTGGCAGATAAAGCTGTCTGGGACTTTATCAGCCAGTGGTGAAACTGGCCCTAATCGTTCTCTAATTTCACCATATATACATATTTTTATATTAAATTTAACTTAATAATGTATGGTTTTAAATATAGTTCAAAATCTTGTGTTAATGTACTTACTTGTCAACTAGTGGGCCACTATAGTCTTCTGGAAACTTGGGTGAATGAGGCAAAATATACTTATAAAGACTCTCATTAAGTACGTAAAGTTGGGTTGTTGATGCGCACCGAACATTGAACCACCAGTCGCAAGTTAAGGCTGCTTGAGAAAATATTGTACCATTGGGACATAAAAACGATGCTTGACCGCCATTCAAATCACAATAATGCCAGACCTAAAAAAAATGTATTTTTAAGTTAGTACTTACATACAAATATTTTAAGGCTCCTACGGCATAAAAATGTAAGGAATGCTTACTTGACATCTTGTTTCAGTATCTGCGAAGAAACCTTTATAACGCTGTGTTTTGCAGTTGAATTTTGTTGTTGGGATAACAGTCAATATAGGGTAATCAACGCCAGGGCGGCCAGGAGTTCCACCTTCCTCGTCCGAGGTGACGGGAAGAGGAAATCTTTGCGTACTTCCACTGCTAGTTGGATAATCTGTAAAAAATAATTAGTATTTATTTTCATTCCCACAGCTTTTATTAGCAGACTATTTACGTAATTATTTTGTTATGTGAAAGTTCAAATATAAATTTAATTTGCGTTTTAAATCTAAATTTAATTCATCTTAGTATTATTAAAATCAAAAACGTGTAGTTTTATATTTATCATACCGTCTAGATATTGCGAAGGTGTTTGTATTGGTGCAAGATAAGATTCCTCATCTGGTTCCTCGGCCTTAGGAGTGGTCGATATTGATACCGAATTAAGAGGTGCCACATGTGAAATTTCAGGCGGTTCAAACGGTTTTGGCGTACTAACAACTGCCCCTCCTTCATTTTGTACTGGAGCAGCTTTTAATGTACTCAACACACTAAGTAATGTTCTTATTGAATCGCCTACATTTTCTCTTGTGATTGGTTTTGGGATAGACTTGTTTATTTGTAGAGAATTTAAAAGTTCTGCTAACGTAACAGAATTAGAAGATTCCTGTTTCTGTGTAGGAACAGGTACGGTAGGTTGTTCAATAATATATTGTTGCTTATACGAATTGTCTCTTGGCACATCCAAAGTTGAATCAACGACTGGATTCTTTTGATTCTCAATATGATAATTATGATACGACAATTCGTCTTGTTGAACTGACGAAGTATAGATGGGACTTTTTGTGACTTCGGGGAGATTTTTAAAAATAGGTTTAAATCCACTTTCTACAACTGGTTCTACTAATGCAGAGGCTGGTTGTCTTTCGTAATAAACTTCTGATATAGTTGCTGGTTTTCTTGTTTGTTGAGGTAATTGTTGGCTGTTATGATTTTCATAGAAGGCTTGTGGGCGAAGAATTGGCCTAGGTTTTATAAAAACAGATTCTTTTGAAATAACAGGAGCGGGATTATAATATTTTTTAGATGTATCTACAACTTTAACTGGTGGTGTCTGGTCATAAGGAATTAGTCTGTACTTGGGAGTCTCTTGTTGATCTGATGAATAATATTGTACATTTGGTGAAAAATCTTCATGTTGATAAATATTTAATAAGGGTTTTTTTTCAGGTACTGTGAATGGTGTACTCGGAGCTTTTATTTGTTTGGGAACATAATGATCAAATGGAACGTCTCTATTATCAAATTGCTCGTCCTCCAATCGGTGATTATTGTAATGAGGGACGGCTTTAGGTGAATTCTGGTACAACACAGGTATTTCTTTATAGAATATTTTGGTAGGATTGGACGACGCTATATTAAATTGGGTTAATCTATTTCCATTGTACCTCGGTATATTCTTGTATCTATGTGGCTTATAAATAAGTTTAGGTTCTCGTTCATTGGGCCTATCTGCAGATGACTCTAATATTACTGCTTTATCTACTTCAACATTTTCGGCATTACGAACATTTCCGTTATTTGTTTGAGGAACTACGTCGTTAGCGTAATAAAAAGTCATATAAGGTATTAATCTTCGATACCTTTCATTAATAGCTAGTTTTGGAATATTATATGCTTTATTTCCAGTGTTGTTCATAATTTTTTTTGGATTTATATCTTCTTTTACGCTGGTGTCGACCCTCATTCCACCGATCATTTTTGCTTCTGGACTATTTCCATTTGATGATACCGTTATGGGTAATACAATTGTTGGAAAAACTGAAACAAAACAGAATAAATCTTTGGACATTTGTTTTAGGTAGTTATTGTACTGAATCGATTTTTGTAAGAAGTAGGTAATCTATACGTAAAGGAAAAACTTTGGACGTCTTTTAACGTAGTTGTATTAACGAAGAGAATGAGCTTTGATGTACCTAAATTTTTGTATGGAAATTATTAGATGGATAGCATTAGAGATAATGTAAATTAGTAAAATAAATATAACACACACTGCTAATGTATATAGTTTTTCAGCATCACGCTGTGTCTTGCACACAAAAGGGGAAGACAGGGAACCTAATTTTAAGAGCCTTCGTTAACCATTTTTTTCCGAGTTCTAGAGACATGGCGTTTTGAGTGCTGGAACTCAACGTCGCGTTTGCCTTGACGCCAGAGCATTTAGAAATATTAAATTTCCTCTCGTGGGGATCTCCCCACAACCTGTCGCTTTTACAGTCAGACTTCGTGACGCCACAACTGATCTCGGGTAAGTTTAGAAATATAAAATACACTCTGGTTAAAAATTACATTCATTTTGCTATGGCAACGCGTATTTCACGCGTTAACGGCTCTTCTAGTTTACATAATGATTATGAATAAGTATGCATTTGCTTTGTACAATATTAATAATCCGAATGGCAAAATGTACCAATAAAAGAAAAAAATAAACATGTTTTCAACATTTTGAAAATATTATTCTTTCCTAAGATCATTGCTGATATTAAATTTCCTAGGGAGGAGGGTAGAGTTTGGGCACGAATATTAAAATGGCATTTTATGCTGTAGATAAATGTTGATTCAACATGGGAAATGTCATGACATTATATTCTCTACAAGTTTAATTATGGAATCGTGATTCACGATTTTTTATTTAGGTACTTTACAAATAAACAAAGCAGTAAATTAGGTGGAGGTGTAATTTGTACGAATAGTGTTATTTTTTTTCAGCTTCACGCATGTATCTCGTATATATCGTATATCTCGTATATAGCACATGGTAAGGCAGGGATAACCTAAAGTTACTTACGCTAATTTGCGTTAGCTTATCGCCGCGCTTTTTGCTTTGTTGACAGCAGACGGCGACGAAATGAAAATATTAATAATGTTTATAAATGATACTTCCCCCCCCCCCCCCCCCCCCCCCCCCATTGGATATCAAACCCCCAACCGTTGCACGCCTCTGCGCCACGATGGACTTACGATGTGTGATTTTTAATTGTCATAATAATACGGATATCAAGACCTACAAATTATATCCACATGAAGGTATTTTTGTGAATGGCGGAATTGAAAGCGTTTGTTTTTTAATCATGTCGACCAAGGTCTAACGATTGTTATTTTATTATAAAATCACCGGATCTACTGATAAAATTATAAGCTCGTTTTTTTTGTTTTAGTATTAGGTATATAAAACCGCATTTTGGCTAGACTGTTAAAGCAGCTTATATTTCTTTTGTGTAATTTTATATTAGCGCTTAAATTTGATACATGCGGTTCTCCCGGCGCGGCGGCGTTTAAAACCGAACACCTAATTCAAATTTGTAGTATACGTATAGAATATCAGATTTACTGTAGGCATTGATTAGATAAACTTGATCGAGCATTTAAATAAATTGAAACAGACGTGGGAAACTATGTTACGGGTTGAATGTCAGTATCTTGTGAATGTAGGTACATATACCAACTGAACTTGTCAGTTCCGTGACCACAAATCTGAATGTGACATTCAAATGTTGAAAACAATAGTTTTTATCGATCACGAACTATCTGTAATATTAGATTACAGATATAAGCAATCTTAACTCTTGAAAATAAGAAATCTTAGCACTAGGTTCCTGCTTCCTTAGCTCTGACTATTCTGCTATTTGCGAAATACACGATGAAGCTAAAAAAACTTTATTTTATCTTAACTAAACGTTATTCATAATTCAACAATATTAAATTAAAGCCAATCAATATATATATATACATGTAGGAACCCTATGCTTTGAAAGTGATATATGCTTGATAATGTTTGCCAGTACTTCTAATTACGCGAAAGTAACTCGTTATTCTTAGAATGTAAATCACTGTAATAATAATACTTTTAAATTTATTCTTAATCTGTACCTACTGCATGAGTGTAAAGTTCCTGTGGGAAACAATTTGATCATGCGAAACGGTTTTGAGCCCATTTTATCTTGTCTTCAAATTATAACATACTTACATGTGAAGGTATTATTTTTATGTGGTTTTAAATGAAAAAAGTAACAGTATTCTTCAAGGTATATATAATATTTCTTTTACAAATCCAATTACAATATAATTAGTAATATGAAATCTTAAGGAGCTTAACACCATTTTTTTAGTGTATATTTCATAATATACACCACACACTAGCAGTAAGACCGTACAGCGTAACTGGAGAACGCTGCATATTGCACGAGATAACACGGTGCATCGGCTGCATGCGGTCACGGCTCGCAAGCTCACGCACCTGTCGGTTACGCATACATTTTGTTGTGAGATTTTAAATGGAGAATTAAGTGCAATAAAGTCCGGTTTTTTATGCTACTTGGTGCATTAAAAAAGTAATGACTGTTACATTCACAATTTTAGTAAATCGCCTTAGTTTAAGTAAGTTTCAATAGAATACATTGTGAGCAAAATTCTTAAAAGAGAAGCAATAATATTTTTTATATTAGTTCAAATTAATTTTATTGTTTAAAGACTTGTATTTAACAGTTAACTAGAGGCTTCGTCTGATTGAGCTGTATATATAATAATTAACCAATCTGCATTACTTTCGTCTTCTAATACAAATATCATTTTAAAAACAATATCTCTATTGAAAAATAAAATTAGGATAATTAAAAAAAACAGATTCAAAACTTATTTACTTGTAGCAGTTTTGTCGAGCAACATTTTTCAAAATTATTAAGCTTGCCAAAATAAAACTAAGTGAAAGGTGCAATTAAATCTGCTGAGCCGTTCCCAAATTTAAAATAACAATAAGGAAAAAAATCATTGTTTTTGTTTCTATTAAATTGTTCTTATATATCCTCTATGTAAAAACACTAATCCGTACGATTTTATTGTAAGTATA
Organism: Heliconius ricini; assembly: GCA_018231645.1. Classification (NCBI taxonomy): domain Eukaryota; kingdom Metazoa; phylum Arthropoda; class Insecta; order Lepidoptera; family Nymphalidae; genus Heliconius; species Heliconius ricini. The sequence goes on along the minus strand of DVQM01001519.1, from coordinate 5,343 downwards.
GATTATATATGAATTATGGCACAGTATTGAAAATTCACAATTTGTTAAGTTTTCATTTATGTACGAGTATGTACATTAGTCATTAACACAAAATATGGTATATCGCAATGGTGTCGTATAATGACTTCCTAGTAAACGTACCTAGTTTTAAAGTGTTAATACGTAACTTTTATATACATAGATATGTGTCATATAGTATTTAACATTAATAAAAAATATTTATTGATGTACCAACCTATGCCTATATAAAAATGTAAAAACAAGATGTCAAGCATAAAATTTATTTTGGTAAACAAAAAAATATGCTAAATATACGTATATATATATACGTGTTAAAATATATAATATTTTTATATTTGTTTAAATTAACCATGTATGCCATTGTCACGCAGATTCATTCAAAACTATAGAAAGCCTTTTATTACGGTGAAAGCGAACCACGACCATGGCAGGGGACTGACGCCCAATCTTATTACACAAACCGCATGTACTGTTTAGGTGAGATTGTGTGTAACATGACATCTATAGTTATAGCTGGTTACATAGCTAATAGAAACATTTACTTAGGAAGTTTGTCCATAAAAATAGTTGACGATTAAAATAAATCAATGTGTTGTCTAAAAAAATATTATATATTAAAAATATAATATTAATAACGATTAAGATTTTTTTTGTCAACTTCAGCCTATATCCCGCTTAACTCCGTAAGACAGTCCGTCGTGCCCATTTTCCGTCGGATGAGGCAATGTGTGTTGAGTAGGGCAACTCAACACCACTTTTGCCTTGTTACCAGAGCGAGGAAAGGAAAATATTAATAAATAACACATAACCGTAGCATTTAGTCATACGCTCGGGCCACTACGCCACGACGGCCTCGGTATTGTATTATATATATGTACATAAATGCATGTCATCCGCAAATTGTGTTATCCACAAAAATGAGCTAAATATAATCTTGGTCTCATAACTTAGAAATTATTTAAAAGTCTATAATTATAAAGAATGTCAAAATATCTATGCCTTGTTCAAATACAAATATTATTCATGCATTAAATGATATTCGGGAATATATTAACCTAAAATATAACTATAGATTTACATAACAGCTAACTTTGATATTGGTAATATGCATCTACCTAATCAAAAACGTTCCGTGCTTGAAACAGGAGATCAGTTCTCTCAGAGATCTCTTGTCTTAATATTATCTTTATTCGTGAAATCAAATAAGAGTAAATTAGATTTCGCCTTGGATTTATCAATGCTCTAAGTCTAGCTTATAACATCTATTTGACGCAATATTAGTATTCATGCCGCTTGCGAAATTGTCTGCTTCTGTGGCCTTTCTCCATAATTTGCATTTGTTTATAGTGAAATGGCTTGATCCCAATTTAGATTCCTAATATTTACTATTATATGCATTGTCTTATACTCTTTGGGGCTAGTCGTGGTGCACAAGTGTGTGAGTGTAAATGCGACCGGTTGTGGGTTCTATACCCACTCGACGAAATTATTTTGTCGTTTTGGTGTCGAGCGCGCCGTGTTGAGTTACACCACTCAACGCAATATATTTTGAATTTGGCGTAGACGCGGAACGTCTTGACATTAGGTTCTCACTGCTTAATACAGCATGTGATGCCAGACACTAATTAAAAACAGTGTGTCTTATATTTATACATCATAATGCATAAATATAAGACGGTTTTTTTTATCAATCATTAATAATTAATAAAAAATAATAATATGTAATTAGTAACGAGACGATTTTCACAATCCTTCAAATTTTACACCGTATTAGTGAGTCAAGGAGAGCACTATTTTTTGTATGCATGCATTGACATTTAAATTTATTTTTATATACTTAAAAAAAATATATTTGATTAATAAATTAATAATTATTTTGCAAAAAAATACGTAGCTACAAAATAACCAATAGTAGTACTAAGTTAACAAAATGTATTTTTCAATATTTCTTAAAAACAATTGCAGTTGAGTTTTTTTTTACAAACCATAAACAACAGCTGGTTGGTTTGGTTTGGTTCTTTGATTATGGCGTTTCGAGCGTGCCAATAGAGCACATTTCACTTTGCCAATGTCACGTTTTGTGGAGAAAACACGAAGGAGGTTTGTACGGTAAAAAAGAGATAATGTTACACAATAGGAGAATGCAGGTTGAAAAAAAAGATCCAATTAAAAATTCCTTTACCTATAAAAAAATAAATAAAACAACAGCTGGTTGATACGGTAACTTGGTATCTATAATTAAAGACATCAATGTGTCATTATTTCATCAGTTCCCGTGTTCATTACAACTAAGTATATTGAAATTTTTAATAGTCATACGTACTATACCTCTAAATTATCTTATAAGTATCTATTGTATTGCTGAACGTTTCGTACATCATGATAATATATGTATATTTTGAAATTTTAATAGTAGCAATATATTGCTAAATTTTAGATTCGTTTTTTTAAGTGGTGGTTGGTATCACCACCAAGTTTAAAATGGTAATATATTCATGTAGGTACCTATTTCTCATACATGTTACCTACGAAGGTACTGATCGTTTTGCAAAACTTTTTTGATTCTGAATTATTGTTTTTGTATATTATCTAGAGTATAATATAGAGTAGTGATTTTTGTCTATTATCCAGTTACAGTTTAAAATTTAAATTTAAAAAAAACTTAATAAATTAGGTAAGTAGGTATCTATAATAGAAGCAGTTTAAATAGAAATAAGACTGCATAAAATTTATATTAAATATAGCACAAACATAAAAATAAATATATAAAAAAATATATCCTAATATATTTTTATAATTTGATCGCATATATATCTATATAATTGTTAATGTAGGTAACATCTACCAATACATCATTTCCAATACATAGCCAATGTAAGGACACTACAGGAGAGCGGCCAACTATCGCCGAGAGTTGTTGCAACCGGCATCTGGGTCGCCGGCTGTCACCACAGTGGTCTGCTTTATCTGATTTACTTCACATAAATGGTATAAGGTATACTAGTATAATATAAGGTATACTTAACGTGGCCATTCTTTGTTGGACTCAAAATGGAGAATTCATTGTTTAATTTGCAATTTTAGTTATTTTTAATTATAATTATTATGTTAAAGAAGTAACATTAACTTTTTCATGTTTATTTTCGTTTTTGTGTATGCTTTTGCTTTTTTTAAGGTCGATTTCCATATGGTTTACAAAATTTTTAAGTGCTTTCGTTTTTTTTGTAGACTATTCCAATCAGTTATTTTTGGCAAAACGTGATTCGACCAACCTAATTCACTTGCCATTTTAAAAAACGAGACATTTGTTCCTATTGGGGTCTTGTTTCGGGACACCGGGACACACAATCGCACAACGGGACCGTTCCGTTTTAAACGGAACGTCTGGTCACGATAGGTATGCTATTTGTTAAAACATAAAATACTACCACCAGTAATTATGTAACGTAAGAAGTTTCATATGGTACGGACGTTCAATGAATTTAGCCCGTTGATTCGACTTAGCCCTTGTTTGTTTTCTCCTAATGGAATAATAATTTGAGGTTATTCTCTTAGTCTGTGTGACTGTATACGTGGTTGTGGGTCGGAGAAATAAAACATGAATTCCTTTCTGCGCTGTGGTGTCGAGGTAAAGCGTAGTGTTAAATTCCACCACTCAACAAGCTAAACCTCCAGAACTCACGCCGAGTTCTGGATGGTGGAGTGTCTTAATATAAGGTTTCCTCTGATTATGTCCCCTGCTGTATATGGAATACAGTGTGAAGCTATTTTATTTAATTTTTTTATATACTAATAAGTTACATAAATCCAAAAAATAAATAATATGAAAAAAATGTGGTCATTAGCATGGTTATGTACCCGTATCCATCATATTTGTCTCTTAAAAAAAGCTAGACTTCTAGAAATCATCCACATAAAATAAAAGTAGCAGCGATGTGGAAATAAGTACATAATTAAGTGTGCGATCAACTTTCTACGAGTGACACTAATTGGTTTATACTTCCTCATAATGTCGTTTTAAATATCTGAATTTGTTTATTTTTTTTTATGTTTTGACATCAATTTACTCTATTACATAATCATCTTATATACTATACTAGCTTCACGCTGTATTCCTAGCGGGATTGTCAATTAGAACGGAGTGCCTAACTCTATGGTGTCTGCACACCTCTTTCGACTTGTCCACTGTCATCAACCTCTTCAGACATGCCCTGCGAAGAGTCCTCATACATTTTACGTGACCTTTCTCCAGTTTCTTTGATACTGTGTTTTCGAAGATCAACCAAAGTCAATAATTTTATACTTTTACACATAAATGTATTTTTAAATCGTATGTATATTTATTTAAAATTATAATGAGAATGTATATGTTTATATACCTATATAAATAAATTAATAATAACAAAGCAAAGTACAATAAAATAACAAACTTTGTCAGTTGATTGTTATTAAACTACATTCAATATTATTTTTACTATCCAATTTATGATCTTCCTGATTTAGATGGCAAAAATAATGTTTATTGCAGTTTAAATTAAGAAAAATCTTTCTATCGATTTACTATTAAAACTAATATTATTGCCTCGATTATTTAGTATTTATGTAGGTATGTATTATAGCAAGAAACATTATTGAAGGACCGAAGAACAGACGGCTACAAAGATATTATTGTCTTATAGTCTATTACCGTTGACATTGTAAATTGCAACGCATACCTAGGTAATGGTGAGAATGAAACCAAATGTATATTTTAAACAAAGGCTTCATTAAACTGAGCGTAAAACATACAAATAAGGTTAAACAAGACATTTTTTTAATTTCAAATTTAATTTAATTAGTTGCACTGCTCTGCTGAGTATATTATTTTTAAATGTAGTGTGAAGGATATTATGTAAAAACACAAAAAAATAACTTTCCAACTGGATAAGCTACCCGCAATAAAACTACTGGTTTAATTATTATTGCTATAACTGGTAAAAGTTGCTCTTGAAATTTATTATAATGAAAATTATTATAATGAAACCATTATAAACGTAATAAAAATCAATATCACCTACCTAGACGTTGAATTTTTCTATTTACAAAAATAATTATTGAGGCCAGTCGTGACGCAGGGGCACAAGAACAATTAAATGCTTAATATATTTATTTTTTCGCTGGTCGACATTTCTTCAGTGTCGAAGCAAAGCACGGCGTCGAGATCCGCTACAAAAAGCGAAGTGTCTTAATACTAAGCTCCCTCTGCCTACTCTGCTGCATGCGAAATACAGCGTGGAGTTGCTTCTTTTTAATTATTAAAATATTCATATATATTCATATATA
>DVQM01001518.1:0-11860 GCA_018231645.1 Heliconius ricini | reverse complement strand
CGAAAGAAGTATGTAGAGACCGTAGCGTTTGGCGCTCCGTTCTCTCTGACTACCCGCTAGGGATAAAGCGTGAAGCTAAGTTAAGTTAAGTTAAATTAAGTTAAGTTAATAATAGCTTTATAGAAAATGTATTATGTATAATTTTAAATCAACGACCATAGCCCACAAAACTATCGATTAAAGCGACTCCTCTGTGGGCACGATTTGAGAACCGATAAAAACGCCTTGTCTTACCATGCTTTGGTGAAGAGTAACGCAATTGAGGATGTGTGCCCTGTGAGGAAAATAAGCATATTTCGTTTTAGGCGTATTGGAAAAATTAAACGTACTGAATTACGTATTCACTTTGATTTGTAATTTTGTTCGTAGTCTTAAGAAGTCGCAAGAAAATATTAGATGAGTTGAATACTTTAGAAGTGCAAATAAAAAATAGAGATCGTGGGCATTGAGTCTGACAGTTAATGTGATGGTCGTGGGCATGATTGTCAGTCGGGGGATGAAATATTTCAATTCGGAAACTCAGATCGAAGTATCACACCGGCACAGAGTAGGCGGAAGGAACTCGAGTAATATAATATGTCAACTTTTATTACCAAATAATTTTCAAAAGTCGTATGTAATACAATTTTTATTTGAACACTAAAATCACGTTATTCTGGCAGACAAATTAGTTTATAGTGCAGCTAGCTTACAGTGGATTAATCTCACCAGCTAAGTAGAGCAGTTTTTGTGCAACGGATACGTAATGAAAATACAACCCCATATTGCTCCCCACTGCCCCCTCCAGCCCGTGCAGCCCCGTATAGCCCCCGGTATAATCGGGCAAGTGCACTCGGCATTTATCAACAGCGCAACGTTGTGCAATTTTTCACTTCTCCACGTTATAAATGAGTCCAGCTTAATGAGGTTATAAAATTTGTTTCACAAATTATGGACGGATGCGTATAATAATAATTTTGTTATTTATGACAAATTTGCTTGACTGAATACTGGAAACGTGAGTTCAAATACCGAGTAGTAAATAGTTAGCATAATTTTCCACATTTCATTTATTTAATCAAATTCTTTACCCAGTGGCAGCAGCCACTCTTTTACCACCAGATATATTTCAATAGCAACTCAATACACACTCTCTACCGTGTGCCCAACTACTGAGATATTATGTGTTGAGTGGCGAAACTCAACATTGCATCTTGTCTTGTTAGCAGAGCGAAGCTATAAAAATGTTCGTTCTGCCGCTGCTTCACGGCGGCCTAAAAGAAATAAAATTATCAAGACTTTCATATACCCAGTAGGCGAGTGACTGCTATACATTTAACCTAAATTCACTTCCAACGAACTTCTCTCCCGAGAATATCGTGTTATCTGCACTCCTATCAAAAACAAAGTATTACCGCTTGAGACATGCCGGTCACGTTCACGCCACGAGGGCGTATCGCGGCGGGCTTCATACTGCGAATTAAAACTGCTTTCTAACTGTACCAAAAGCCGATTATTGTTTGTTGTTAATTAAGTTTCCTTTTGTTATAGTATTGCACAGGTCCTAGATTTGTGCATTTCGCCGCCTGGTTGTATTTAACATTTATTGGGTGTCAAAGCTAACTACGCTCTGTCGAATCGGAAAAAGTAATAATAAATACTTTAAATATAAGAATATGAAATTATGAACCATTTCTTTATTTTATACGTATAATCCATTTAAATTTGTGGTATCTATAAGTAAAAATATATAGTACCAAGAGCGCACTCGTATTACGAACACTTGTTTGTTCAGCTCTCATCCCTTCACGGTTCTCGTCGACTGATCTGTTCGAGAGCGAGCTTACCTTAATTACCTTTATTTAAATTATTCAGTTATTTAAAATCAATCAATCATGTTCAATTATTTAATTTTGAGCCGTAAAGCTCTCTTTCGGGTACAAAAAAAGTAAACTTCGTGGGAAATTTGTTGAATTTCCTTGTTTTTTTGTGTGATTGCCAAATTTAAGTTTGGCTTTAACCAAATCACGTTTTAAAATACTTGTAGCGAATAAGTCGGTATAATACACACTCATTAAGATCACTCTTTTTTAGTTTCATAATTTATTTCTTACTACAAAGCAATCTTAACATTAAGATGACGTAGCGCCAAACGTTCATCAAGTTGTATGCAATTCGAGATGAGGACCATGTTTTTTACGTGACTATCCTCCAGTATCAACCACACTCGAAGGTCAACCGAGGTCTCCCCTACCTCTCTTCCCGCTCATTTTTTCGTTATAAATCTTTTTTGCTTTTCTTTCACCACTCATTTTCTCGACGTATCTTAACCATTTCAGCACGTCCTTCATTCTCATATATATCCTCTTCATAGTGGATTTGGTCAGCTAAATTATCTCCGCATGATCTACGAAGGGATCGCATCTCCACAGCTGAATGCTGTGGAGATGCGATGATGGTATTTGTTGATGATGATGACGGTATTTGTTTCAGTTTTCTTCAGACGTAAAATCGTTAAACATTTCGCTGTCCTATAACACCGTCGGTATCAGCATGGGCAAACGTGCAGCTATGGTGACGTTTGATATTCTCGTCATTCTCATCGGTAAAGCATGGGCAGCGTTCACTCTGTTACCGATATCATTTTTTTCCACATCCATGTCGTACATTCCTACTTTCCATCTCTACTACGTATACTTCCCAAATATAACATTTTATTAGATCACGTGTGTTCTAATTTCTTACCATTAACGCTGATCTTGCATTCCATCTTTTCTTCATTTCTCTTAAATTTCTTTGTCCTACTCGCATAAGCTCCCGAGGGAGAGCTCCTAGACGTCAAACCACGGGACATGCCACCTCCAAGACTCGTTACCCGCAGACTGAGTGATCTCTGACGGGACTTTACGAGGGTCCGCTTACATTGTGTTTTTTCTCAAAACTATCTATACTATCAGACTCTTGGATGATCACAATCTTCATGTATTTTATCAGTTGCAAACTTTTTAGTGAGACTTCATGGTCTCATTCACATGGTATATATGACAAATGACTGAGATTAAATAAATGAAAGTACAATAAGTCAATAAACAAGTAAATTTATAGTAATGTTATCTTGAAGTAATTAAATTGTAATAACATTATTAAAAACAGAATTTAATTCATTATGTGAGTAATCAATCATCTGCAGATCCAATTACGAGAGAAAATTAAAATTTTAATCTTGCCATTCGTATGAGTTCATACGAATTAATTATTTAATTTAGTAGACTTAATCGTACAATAGTAAACTTATACTGAAGTATACCTTTCAACTTAAGTGAAATAACATAATAATAAAACACACCAGTTCTGGTGCAGTTAAGTATTTGCATACGATGTTTGTAGGTTCTATTTACAGTCTGAATGTTAAATATAAACATTTTTCAAAGTGGAAATCAAACTTAAAAATAAAAATAAACTTATATATTATAATAATATATTTCTATTACTTCATGTTCGTTAGGCAAAGTGCGCTTTTGTTCCGCAGGCAGGCATAGGCGGTATGAAATGTTTTTTATTAAGTTTAAATATTTCTTTTTTAGGGACCGCCGTAGTGGAGTGTGAGTTTGATCCTTACCGGAAAGAATGAATTATGTTCAATTTCTCGCTTTAGTTTCAAGACCAAATGTAGCGTAGAGTCTCGCTACGCTTTGGTTTCTAAGAAGTGCATAGGGAACAAATTGTCTTAACATTGTATTTCCTCTTCCTCGTCTCGCCTACCAAAACTGTACGCGATATACAGTGTGAAGCTAATAAAAATATAAATATATAAAAAAAGCAATTAAAATTGCAATCCCCCTACTACACGCGGTATGCAGCGTGAGCTAACAAGAAAATACATTTTTTTGTATAATCTTAATTCGCTACCTAAACACAAATAAAAACATAACAAATCGCTTAAAAACGTCAATTACCTCAATTTCCGCGTTCAATCTATCAACGGTTATCGATTGATGTCGACAGGATGGTTTGAGGGGATGTCTTATTATGACGAAGTAAACAGATCAACACGGGGAGGCTTACGGCCGGGGGTAAGTGAAGGGTACATTGCCGACAAATCGACACCCACTTCTACGTAACAGATGTCAGAGTCACGTGTGCTGTTAGATAATCTGCAGATAAATTAAACGACGATCAGAGGCTTTTCATTAGTTAATACTCGTATATATACATATGATAAGTGGACGTGACGGTTGTGTAGATTCACAGTTCAGGGAAAGGATTATTTTCATTTTCTCACTCTAGTAACAATATAAAATCTTCGTTGAGTTCCGCCACTCAAGACGTATACCTCGTCAATATTGCGGTGGGAAACGGAGTGTCTTATACTAGTTTTCATTTGCCTACCCTGCTATACACAAGGTACAAGTAAGAAAATTACAATAAATTAGAAAAGCTCTGTTTTAGTAGGCATTATATGTATGACAGATTTTTACGTATTGTAAAGAAAACTGACAGATTCTAGTGATAGATCACTCCGTGTTCTATTTTCTAACGTTCTCTCTATTTATAAAATTCCCCAAAAGAATATTGACATCGTGTGTTGGCCGCTATCCCATTGCGTCACAAGAGATAATTTGCAGATAACTGAAACGGCGACATTAAAAGCCTTTCACTAATACCCTTGTATATGATTACATAGTATAGTATTATTTTTTTAACATCACACTGTATCCTGCGCATAGCGGGGTAGGCAGTGGGAACCTGGGAACCTAGTTTTTAGACAGTCCATTCCCATTAAGATACTTTCTTCCCCATTTTCAACCAAATTCTGTAGACATTGCTTGTTGAGCGGAAAGAAGTTACCAGAGCAAAGAAAACTAAAATAATAAATATCTCAGTTGCTCTAGCGGAAATCGAACCCAAATTTTAGCAGCATTATTGCAGCGTTTAGTCGCCTGTGAGATATGAAGTTTATATAGAGCTTAGAAATTTTATCATAAATAATTTAAATGGCTATTTAAGGTTATAAAAGTAAAAAAAGTTAGAAAATTTATATATTTATTATATTTATCAGAATATAAGATAACATAATACAGAATTATAAGAAAATAAGTTTGTGATATCAATCATTTTATTATTTATTTAACTATACATACATAAATTAGCTTCCGCTGTATCCCGCACACAGCAGGGCAGGCAGAGGGAACTTAGGTTAAGACACTCCATTCCCCACTTTATGCTGGATTCTGGAGACATCACGTGTTGAGTGGTAAAACTCAAGGCCGTACTTTGCTTTGACACCAGAGCGAAGAAATGGTAATATAAATTTAAGTGAATATTTCGACCAGCTGGATTTACAGTCACACTTTGGGCCCCTGCGCCACGATTGGCCTCAATATAACTACAATATATGTATAATATTATTTAGTACCATGAATTAACAATGTATCTATGTAACCAGCACATAGGACCATATAATAATCTAATACTTTAAAACGGAACTGACGACAAGAGAAGAGAGTTCCCTTACTCAAACATCACTATTTATACCAAATCAAAAACAAATGGCAACTCTCAACTTGGCCGTGAATTAAATCATTTCCATGAATAAAATTTTTTTATATATGTCTATAAAATAAAATGAAGATTTCTTATTATTTTATAAACATTATTAATTAAATATTTCATATTTATAAGTATGTTCATAGTAAATAACAAACTTTTATATATATTTCTTATAATGTAACAACCATCAAAAATAATCATAGTTCCTTCGTAACGTGTTGCAAGTTTGTGCCACTTTTCTCAATATTAACTATTCGAGAGTAAATATTATAGAGTAGTAAAAATTTCATTAAAAGAAATATTTTTGTTTACATCTATAAAAAAGCTACACAAAGTTCTACTTATGAAGCTTACACATTTACATATTTATAATAATTAAAAATATATTTATTGCAAATAACAGATTTTGAGTGTAGGAAATGATTAAAAGTCGCTATAGCAACTCCACTGGAATCTACGCCCGTCTCGTAGAAATGACCAATTACCGACCTATTGAAACCAAGAACTGTTTGACTTGAACAGAAATAAATTAATTTTCAAATATAACTCAGCGAGGACGAGCTGTTTCTGTATAATTCACCTTCGGACGTCTAACGTTTGATTTATTAAGGTAAATTAATTTACAAATAATAAGATAAAATAAGAAATGAATAAGGAAGTAGGTAAGACCGTTTTTAATGGTAAAGTATTGGTGTGCGTTTGAGTCACTCTCATGGAAAGAATTATTTTGATTACTCTCTACTCAAATAATATTAAGTCTCCGCCACCCAACACGAAATGAGGGAAGTGAAGAATAGAGTGTCTTGACAATTAGTTCTCTTTACTTAGCATATGTTGACCAAGTTTAAACTATTTTCTCACAAAGCAGGGTAGATTGAGGGAACCTGGTGTTTAGGTAATTTTTGGTGACGTAGCGTGCTGAACTTGACGCCGTGCTTTGTCTTGTTACCAGAGCGAAGAATGAAAATAATTCACATATGTCCCCGAGTGGAATTTGAACCCACAACCGCCGCGCTTACAATCAAGGGCTTTGCCGCTACTTTACGACGGCCTCATTAAATTATTATTTAATAAAAACATCATCCTTTATTAAGGCTATGGCTAAAAATTCATCCAATAAGCATTTTTCAATCAAAATAATGAACTTAGAAAACAATCACCGCCCACTCGTACCTATCCAGGTTTAAATATAAGTAACTGTAATTAGTAGTCATTAAAAAGACGGTCGACGGTCACAGCGTAACTCGCGTGTTGAAGATCGAGCCCCTTCAAATCGAATTTACACTCATTAAACAAATTGGGCAGATACTCACTTTGCCCGATCACTTTGTTTCTGTACGTACTTGTTATCTAATTCTGAAGGTTCTCTAACAAAATAATTTTATCATGTAATAAGTCTTTGATACGTGTTGTATAATATGAGTATATTTAGTTTACAAAATATATATTTAGTCTTTTCATATTTTTTATTGGCCACATATCCATCATTCAGTGCCTTAACACCAGGTTCCTTCCGCACACTCTGTTATATGCTCTATACAGCGTACATCAACTTAAAATAATAATCGTAATTGTAATAAATGTATCTTTATTTAAATAAATAAAACGTATATAAAAGCTGATGCGATAATAAAAGACTTCAATAAAAATGTAACATTTTCAAACTGCAATTCTACATTTCCTTTCCGATGACAAAACTGTGTTTGGCTCACAGCGAGGGAACTGCTGTATCAGCGGTGCTCCTGAACTACGTGGAACTAGCATTTACGGAAAAGTCATATCAGGTAAATACTGAAAATTCTTTTGAAAACTTCCAATTTAAGGGTGTGTAAGTCGTATAATTTCATAAATTCTGAATGAAATATACAAAATTTATGTCATTTCCCGAGCAGTTGAACAAAATTCCTCTTTAACGTTAGTAATGAGAAAAATATTATTATTGCTCAGTTACGAATCAGATGTATGGGGAATGCGGCGATTGCGCGTTCGATTACAACATTGGGATATTATACTGATTTAAAAATATTTCCTTTATTAAGTCTGTTTGCTACAACGGCGTAAACGTTTGTGTCTGCCATTCAAGCTATTGCCTAATTTATTTTAAATTAGCGACCCGCGCGCGGCTTCGCCCGCTGATTCTATATATTTATTTATTTTCTCAACTGAATTACTTTTGAGTATACCTAATCACATTATCGTTATCAAGACAACATCCATCGAGAGCTAAAGTTTCAGCTAATTCAGTCAAACAAAAAGGTTTTTATTCTTCTTTATATTGACATATTTTTTATCTGTAGACCGATTAAATTAAAACAAACATTAAATGTCAAGGGATGTTTGGCAAAATATAACAGTGAAAACGTGTACAGAAAGTGCATTTAAATCGGGTCAGCCGTATCTGAGATTTGCGTATATAATCGCACAAACATAAATTTTTAAAAAAATCATTATTTTGAATATTAATACTATTACCTTAATAAATATCCCAATAACAGATTTTCTTATATATCTTTCAGGTACAGACAGCGATGACATTACAGTTTTTTTTATATGTAGGTATAGATACTCAAAGTGATAAGCGGGTTAATTAAAAATATATATAATATATTATCTATGTACATTAGTGAAAAAAGCAGCTTCGTGCTTCTGTATAGCACGGTAGACAGAGAAAATATAGCATTAAGTTGCTCACGCTCTGCCCAATATATGACATGTTGCATGTTGAGTGCCGCAACTAAACACCGTACTTATGAGAGGAAGGGAATGCTATGCTTAATATTTTATTTCTCCAGGTGGAAATCAAACTAACATCCCCGCCTACGTTTAGAAATTGTACGGCTGCGCCACGACAGCTGCAAAATAAAAATAGACCTCCAAAAAAGCTCGACATATTGAATAAAAATTAAAATGTAAGGTCCAAAAAACGTTTATTTAGAATTCTTTTTTTAAATAACGGTAGCAGGTCGAATTAAGAACTTGTGAAACATATCCCAGAAAATGTCGGACGAAAAAACTAAAACTTTTTATTTTTTTTTTGTTAAAATTTGTGTGTTAGTGAAGTTTACGTCACTCCCTGTCGACTATAACTTTGTGACAGCTTCACTTACCATATTCAACACAAATTGTAATTTGACGACAGCTTTATTAATTTATTAAAATGTATTGTTAAATAAAAAAAAAAACTTGAGGCCAGTCGTGGCGTATCGGCACGAAGTGTGACTGTAAAACCGACTGGTTGTGGGTTCGAGCCCTACTCGAGAAGATGAAATATATACGTAAACTTATATTTCCATTTTTTCGCTCTGGTGTCGAGGCAAAGCGCGACGTTGAATTCTGCCACTCAACACACAATGCCTCCAGAATTCGGCAAAAAGTAAGGAACGGAGTGTCTTAACACTAGGCTCCCTGTACCTACCCTGCTGTGTGCGGGACATAGCGTATTGCTAACTACTAAGTACAGAAAAGAGGACAGTCGTGGCACATGGGCACAAGCGTGAGACTGTAAACGTGACAGGTTGAGATCCGCAATAGATATAAAATTTACTTATTGACAAATAGAACGCCGACTGAACTGAACTGAATACTAAACGACTTAACGTCTAATCGGCTGTAAATCAATTTCGAATCGGACGGATTTATCGGTCCCTCCGTAAATTACGACCGACCGACGACCGACGACCGTCGCCGTCGACGTCGCTGTCCGAAGAGATTATACGGGAATTAACATACAGATGAGTTATGATCGCATTTTTTATGACCACTACCCCTATACTCGTACCTGAAGCGAAGGGGAGTGTGATATTTTTTTCTTTTTTTCAAATAACTACATACATTTATTAACAAAGGTCCAAATAACATGTTAAAAATAACTTATTCACAATTTCTAATAGTTCATTAATAATTTCATTACTTATAAAAGTAAGGTGTTTTTACACCCATTATAATCTTAATGGGTGGTGTATTCATTACAGCCCTTAAGAGTTAAAAGAAGTATTAGTTGAAACTATGTGGAGGCCGTCGTGGACTTTTTCCATTTTGCTTAAAGTTTAAAATTTTAATTTTTACTAATTTTAATATTTTTTTTTTCATCCATTCGCTTTACAGATATATACAGCTCGTTATTAAGTATATTTAAAGAATGCGCGACATCTCGACAATTCCGCGGAAAATGGAAGACTAATATTATAAAATTTCATACAGTAGGTACATAGCAAATACAATGACCAAAACACATATAGTTAGCGAAGCGTTGGGCTAGTTTTGATCATTTGACGGACTCAAAGAGCAGTGTCCGTCTCGTTAACAGCGCTATTATCACCCAATTTTAATTGGAAACAGAAAGAGCACGACGTCGAAACAAAATAACCTTTAATTAAGTGAACTTAGCGGGTCGTTGCGTTACTTTTTTCCTTCCCGTCATTAAAACTCAAATTGTTCTCAATTAAAATGAAAAGACCACTGCCTATTGAGAGATTGACGTGAATTGAGGGAATTACACGAAAATATCTGAAATTAATTTATGAATCCCTATGGACAAGTTTGCAGAGTTTCTACCAATAGATTTTTAGGTATAGTTTTTACGCTGACAGACGCTCTTTATATAGATTATATGTAGATAGATATGTTTCAACCTAATAATAATTTAGTTATAGAGTAGCCATTAACTAAGTATACCAGATGTGTTCGGATCATACTAAATAAATAAGTGATTGATGAAGGGTTTATATTACAAGGTTATATTTATTGAAGCCTTTGTGTCGCAGTGAAACGGGGTCCAACCATATACTACACACAGGTGATCGTGGGCTTGATTTCCACAAAAATAACGGTTGAAATATTAGGAATTTGTATTTTCGTCTTTAATGTTATACAGACAAGAATTTATTTTTATCATTCCCTTTAATCTCCGTTATCTGTGTAGGTACGAAAGACTTCTGTCATAAATTAAGTAATAGGCCTCGCACATACGAAAATATTGGAATAGAAAATTGAAATTTGTAGTTTTTTATTAATTGAAAATTGTTAAGGAGTATTGGTGGTTGAGTTGGCGAGAGAAATTCCTATGAAAAAGGAAATAACGGCATTTTACACATTGAGGTCCACGCAAGCAAACTTGGGGACGAAATCTAGTGTTAAAGACCTCGACGTCTCAGACGTCTTTACAAATGAAACATTCTCTTAAAATGTATTAAATTGGCACTGAAATCTCGCATTGATAAGTATTTATTGCTAATTGGCCTGAATAGACGTGTTTCTATTTGTATAACAAAGAAAATATATTTACTGATAGAAAATTTACTGTACAATTATATTTTATGAATAAGCGTCTTGCTTTTGTCGTGAAATCAGATACTTATATTTGTTAATTTCTATGAAATAAAAATATTAGAGCTAAAATAAACTACTAAAGCGGAGAAAAAATACAATTTCTTCTCCGCTTTAGACTTGAACCTACAGTTATGGAAATTAGCACGAAGTGAGAACTTATAATACAAATAAACAAAGCAATCCAAAAAGTCAACATTTATAGATATTGATATGATATTTATTACAAATTAAATAATAACAAACTTATATTCGTAGTTCATTCGTAGATCATATCATAAGTTGTACTTCCCGTTTACCTGCGGTCTTGTGATTGGAACAGAACTCTGCCGCACGCACTTAACCGGTTTTATTTTTAATTAAATCTGTTTACAAGGAGGGAAAGAAAGTTACAGGGGAATGAAAGTAGGTGACTTGACTGTGAATCACCTGCTGCACACAGATGACACAGGGCTCATTGCATCATCAAATGCAAATTGCAGGCATTGGTCACCACTCTGAAAGAAGGGTGTAAAAATAATGGTCTAAGCCTCAATGCGAGCAAGACAAAGGTTCTGGTATTTGGAAGAAATAAAAATTGCAATATCAATCTAAATGGTAAGATATTAAAACAAGTTAATAAAGTGGTATATATGAGAAGTATATTCAGTAGAGAAGGAAGACGGATGCGGAAAGATGTATTGCTGCCGATAACAGAGTTAACGGAGCCTTAGCTGCATTAATGAGATGGTGAAACGTCAGCACAGCTGCTTGTTCTGCACAGTCTTGGTACAGACGCTGTTATACGGTAGCGAAACGGAAGAAGAATGAAAGAAAGTTGAATTCTGTGGAGATCGGTGATCTCTTCGTCTACTCTCAATGAAGAGATACACATAATAGCAGGTACTAGTGAGGATGAAAAAAAACGTGTTCAACGGATTTTTTTTTTTTATGGAAAAGGACAAGGCAAACGAGCGTTCGGTTCACCTGATGGTAAGTGATTACCGCCGCCCACGGCCCCGTGCAA
>DVQM01001517.1:0-11863 GCA_018231645.1 Heliconius ricini | reverse complement strand
GCACCTAATATTTGCAACAACTTAGGCGTGGCACGTGCGAGGGGCGCGCGTGATATATGACCGGTACACGTCAGGTGGCTTACGGGGATACGGAGAGACGTACGTACTCCTTTATATTATAATATACAATATATACTATAAACAATAGTAACAATTGCTGCATATTTAAAGTTATTTAAATATGCAGCAATTGTCACAATTGTTTATATTGTGTGTAAAAAGGAACTCTTAGTATAAATTAAGAAAGACCTTGAAATTGAATTTAAATTTTAATTTATATTAGATTCTTACAGACATACAGACATATAAAATTGACATTTTATATGGTAGGAACAAAATATTGAATATTTTTTTAATATAATATATTTATTTAATCAAAGTTAATTAAAGTTATCTATGCACTTTTGCCCTCTTATAGGTAGTTCATTGCTCTTGTCACTTAAAAACCACCAGATGACAATAACAGACCAGGCTTGGATTTTCCCATCGGAGTAGATTTTTTTTCCTTTGCAAGAAATAAATTAGAATCTGTTGAAGCAACGTTCGGAAGTACGGTGGAAGTCTTAGATATTCCAATTGTAGCTCTTTTAGTTTGGTAGCCGTCTGTTGCTGCTTTTGAACAACACCGGCACTAGCCCACCAAACGCTTATAAACAGCTTTTTTTTTGGGTCAATTTTTGCTTGGGGCAAGATTTGGCTGGCTTGCCAGGGTCCATATTGCGATGAACTCTTCCGATTATCGTGGAGAATTCATTTTTCATCGGTAATGATGTATCGGTTAAGTAGCAGCAGCAGCAGTCAACGCGCGTTTGCCGGTTTGCTTCACTCAATTCGTAAGGTACCCCACCTTTCAATTTTTTAATCTTCTCAATTTGCTTCAAGTGGATTAAAACAGTTTTATCGCAAGCACTGCAGCCGATTATTAACTCGGACGTGGTTTACGACGGATCGGCTTCCAAAATAACATTCAATTCTTCACTATAAACTTGGGTCTCTGGCCTTCCACGGGGCTTGTTCTACAAGTCGTAATTTCCAAAACGAAAACGTTGCAACCAAATCGCACTGTATTTATTTTCTTTTGCAAAACGACTGCGATGCACATAACTAACCCTTCGAGCCGTTTCCGCAGCACTAGTGCCACGATGGATCTCGTACTAATAAATAACGCGATATTTCAAGTTTTCCATTTTGTAAGTGACGCAAAGAAAAAGAAACTGAACAAATAAACAAACAAACGACGAGTAACAAAATATATTTATATTACTAATGTAAGTAGTTGTATAAATTTCAAATTGAAATTCCAAACCACCTTATATTAACGACATACGACGGCCAGTACGACTAAACGCAAAAATATGTAAGCACCTGATATAACCGCCAACCCTAATATTTACAATAAGAAACTGTCCCACTGCGACTCGATGATCTGACATTTACTGGAACAAAACCATAAAGAAGTACAAGATTCGTAGAATATTTTATCTTCAGTTATTTATACTACAAGACAGCAAGCAGGCGTCGCCGAGCGCGCTGTATATCATGAAGTAGCACTTTTCACCTTTATTGCGAAACTTTGTCTATTAAAGTTATAAATAATTTCGTCGACAACAACATATCCACAGATTTTTTGCACAATTTCACGCAAGTCTCGTTTTATGCGCCTTCTGTATATCGGTGACGTCTAGATCTGCGTGTAGATCTCCCTTACTTATTACTAATATTTTTTTTTTTACTTCTTTGGGGCATAACGACGACATATATAACGACAACATAAATGAGTAGGAAATATTTGATATTTTTTACTCATTTATCATATTATTCAGTCTAAAAAAGCACATTGGCGCAAAAATAAGCTAGTGACAATATACTTTGATATTTAATTTAGACGTAAAGGAACTTATTTTTATTTTTTTCTATGATGATTATCATACCAATAAAACGATGCTTCAAACATATCCCTTATTATGTTTGAAGCTTATGTTATCTTAAAGCGACTTAAGGACTTAGAATGAGAAAGTTTAAATAAGTAAATGTATTTTTTTTTAACCTTTCTTTGTATCCCTCTAATAGCGAGGTAAAGAGAAAGAACATAATGTAAAGATACTCATTTGTCCATCGTCCGCCTTAATTCGCGACAATGTAAAATGGCGAAACTAAGTAGGTACATAGTTTTGCAGGGGCACAAAGTGTGACTGTAAAAACGATAGGTTGTGGGTTCGAAGTAGGTACTATTTCTTTTCTCAACGAAGATGTGAAACTAATTCACTTCCCCAAATGGGGATCAAACCTACAATCGTTGCACTAACAGTCATACGTTGTCCCACTTCATCAAGATGGTTTCTATTAATTTACAATCCCCAAAAATATTTAGTTATATATCTAAATTCTGTCAATATCTAAAAACACTGTCGATGTAATAACACAATATATTCGACACCTGCGACACAACGAATTCATTCGACGACACGAAAGCCAATCTCAAGCAGATAATAGAAACCATTGTGAACGAACCAACAAGCTTTAATAGTAATTTTGTGAATTCCATTTTCATTAGAATTCACCACACTCGTGCAACACCGTATTCTACTATACTATACATTGTATTGCTACTCTGTAGTAACTCTAGTATAGTAGGATGGTAATACCATGTGAATGTACTCTGTCGAAGAGCAAAGAGAAAACCGCTTGAATAAATAGACTTTCTATTAAAAAGGAAGATATATTTGACTTAAGTAAGATTTCAACCCTCAACATTTTAAAATGATTGTACTACGTTGCTATTAAGGCCGTCGTGGCGCAGTGGCACAAGCGTGTAAACTCCACAGTTGTGTTTTGATTCCCAGATACTTGGGGGAATGGATAATTATTTATGAATGTTTTCATTTCCCCGCTCTGGTAACAAGGCAACACACGGCGTTGAGATCCGTGACGATCCGTCCGGTGGAAAGTGTGAAACGGAGGTTTTCTTTAATTAACATTAACATTTTCTACTTTTTAATTTGATGTTTTATAGGTCATTTTTCTTCATTAGGCGCTCGATATTATTTAACACCACAGTGCTTGTTAAGACAAATTAGTCCACGACACGACTATCTTCCTTAGTTCAAAATTCCTTTTACACACCCACCGTTGGGCGCCATCAACGAATAAAAAATATAACGAACGATTACCAACAATATTTTATAATTTGATTATAAAATATAATTTCCTTGTGATCAGAACTGTAATCGCAATCCAAATTTCAAATCAATCGGAAATAAAACAAAAAAAAGTGTATCAAATTGTGCTTGCCAGATTTCACACTAACTAATTAACACTCGAAGTCAAATAAAGCTTGTAAAAATAGACGGTATACCCCGTTCATAGCAGGGTAGGTAAATATGTTAAAAAATTCATTGCTCACTTTTTGCCCAATTTTCGGTGTACTCTCTACGCTTTGTCCCGTTTCTAGTGCAGAGGGAAGAACATAAAATAATTTATTTTACCGGATTTGTATCGAACCCACAACTGTCGCGTAATTATCATGTCGCGTAATCAATCAATTGAGTTATTATTCATAGCAAAATTATATATTCGTAATTAAGTAAATGAAGTGTAATTATGGAACCGTAAGTGGCGATATTTTAACCGAATTTAGATATTTATACAAAGTAGTAATACAAATGTATAGCTGCAATATGTACCTAATGTATGAACACAAAAGAGTATGCATCTGCTTTAATATTTCTATTTATCTTTATTCATTAATATAAAACTCTTCCTGAGTCAGATTAATATTAGTACTTAGACAATGCAAAGGCTATATAAATTTGATATATTGACAAAGAATCATGTTATATTTAAAAATAAAACATGAGTATTTGTCAATATAACAAAGATTTCCTCTATAAAATTTTCAACAATTCAAATATTTTATAGAACGTAAGACACGTTCGTATAGAGACATTTCATATTTAATTCTGTAACCGTAAAATTGTTTACCTAAAAAAATATGTTTACATTTTTTTTTCTTAACGTATTTGTACACACACGTGTGTGTAGTGTGTGTATGTATACATATGTACGCACGTAAGAACTTGTACTTCTTTGAGGTAACATGACAATCTTTCTAAAAATTTTATCCTTCACGTCCTTCGCCGTTGGTAAAGAACGACACTAATAATAGAACAAAAAATACATTTTGTACATTGTAAAAAACGTTTTTTACAACGTATTTAAATAAAAATTATTTAAATATTATAAAAAAATCATTTATACAAAATTTAAGAAAAAAAAATGTTAAATCAAATTTCATGGTGTCGGTTTTACGTGACGTTGTGCGCGATCATTACAAAATTTTTCTCCTTACATTTTTCACTGACGCGTCAAAAGAAGTATAACTTCAAAAATATTTTTATTATTAGCCATTTCTTGAGGAATTCGCGGTGAAAATAACAAAATTTCTTCCATTTATTTATATCGTACAATATTTCACCCTGGCTATATCCAACAAGTCGTGCGGTCGATAGAGACGTACGTGACCGCTCCCTTATAGCCGTTACATTGAACATGCTTGTAAAAACATCTATTTTACATGTAATAATAAACTTAGTTAATACTTATAATATATCATTTAACTATGCACAAAAATAACTCTGCCTCTCAACACGTCTTTTTTTTTGTTTTCTTGATGAAATAAATAATAACATATTCTCTACATAATGTTTTTGTGTATAATAAATTCAAGAGTAGTGACCTTATATACTATTCTTATAAAACTTTATCTTGCGCTGGTCTCAGTATAGTAATACATGAACTAAAAATAACATAACAAAGAAAAAGTAGAAGAAATACAGAAAAATCTTCTTACATCGTGTATTATAGTAAAGTTAGTTATTATTTCATTTACTAATGATAAGCGCAGGCACTTGAACTCTATTACACGGTTAATCGTGTTCCTCCGTTCACGCGACATCAATAGTCTCGCCTCTGATTTCCCGCGAGGTGTTCCAGACTTGCAATATCATGATCGAAATTATATTTCTTTTATATTTTATAAGGTTTATTGAAAAGTAGCTTCTTCAGTTTTTGTTGAGTCCGGCCTTCTTGATAGACTTGAAAAGTTATAGGCTCATTTTGTATATATTATATTATTTTTAATTTACAAGAAACATTTAAAAAAATATATCTGAACAATTCATCGCCTCTGCCTAATCTGCTAAGCGAGAAAAAACGCAAAGCTGCAAAAAAGGTTTGTAATTTCAGTACGAGCAAATGTATGATTTAATAGGTTTAAATTTTAATCGACAAATTATTTTTATAAAAACTTTATTTTTTTTCTTACTTTTTTTATTTTCTTCTTTTTTCTTTCTAGTTTCGTTAATCAGATTTTTCCATTTTAGTACTTTGAACATTTTAAGTGTTCATCGTCGTTTTTCATAAAATTATATTAAAAAGCTTTTTATATATAAAAAAATATAAAAGAAAGATGTAAACAACATAATAATAAGAATTTCGGTGTAGCTTAATGAGAAGATTATTACTTAGTGGTCAGTAGTGTTAAATAGCACTTTATTTTCTTTTATATATGTAAAATGACAGCCACGATTGTTGGCAGTATAAAGGAAAGGTGGTATAAAGGTTAAAATTATAATTATCTGCAATGCCGAGTAATGACGACGCGTGCCAATCGTCGACTGAGCTCTGGCTTTATAGCCAACGGACTCGGCTCTGGCAAACAGGTTATTACGATATTGTTGTAAATCGATCTATATAATTTTTATTAAAAGTATCTACAAAATAAAAAAATAAGGAAATTGAAGCCTTTATATGGACAAGAGATCGCCATTGTATTCACCCAAACACCTACAGCCAGCCGAGCAGGCTCCCTTGCAGATAATACTTGATCAAAAATTGGGAAACGGTGTTTCGGCCTTTCTACCCTTCTATGAAAAAATCCGAAGCGATAATTTTTTTAAGTAAAATATTTTGTATTGATTAAAAATAATTATAAAACAATTTATACTGTAAATATCACATACGCGTTATCAAACAATATAGTTGCTTTGATAGTTTCCACAAAAGCAAATAAAACTTGTACGTCCTGATTGTTAACGCTTACAATCAGGCATTAACGTAACATGTTGGTTCTAGGATCAGTTCAAATTTAGGTGATAGAACGTATTAAAATGATTCTTATTACACAAATAAAAAATTTCAAACTTTTTCACGCATAGCAGGTTACATGATCCGAGGGAACCTTAAAAGTTTAAAAGCTCCTTTCGCCAATTTTTTGATACATTACGTATTAAGTGATGGAATTCAACTCCGCACTACTGTGTATTGTTACCGGAGGTAGGAAATATAAATAAGTGAGAATCGAACCCGCAAAGGTTGCGTTACACTTACACCGCTTTGCTGCTGCACGACGAGAACCTTAATTCGTATTATCCTTATTTTTTATATATTTTTAAGTTGTCAAAAACCGTTAAACAAGCTACATTAAAAAATATTGGAACAAATTATGATTACTGATGATGAGTATATACATTCTTAGTGGTGACTAAACCAAACTTTATTCAGTTACAAAAAAAACTAAAATCTTTTGTCCATACACTATACACACTATATCATCACGCATGATTCATTCGCAAGTATGTATAACAGCTAGGAGCTGAATTCCTGTTTTCGCCAAATATTCATATAATAGTGGGCGTCGCTGACGGGTGGGTTATTTATTTGTAATACGTTACGTAACTTGTGTTGTTTGACTGGAATTATAGCATCTAAGCAAGTTCATATTCTCATTAAATTAGTTAGCCGCCTTGGATAATTTATTGTTTGAACAGTTTTTTTAGTTTTAAATTTTTACCGAAACAAAATACTAAAAGATGACATTACAATAATATTACAGAATGAAAACATCCAATTTACTTGAAATAAAATGTAAATTTTATGCAAAATGCCGACGGGCATTAGAACGGCTTATTTTTAGGCTGCGAAGAAAATGACTCCGGAAATGAAGATGAACGACGCCGCGACTCACGTCGTGAGTGCAGGGATGCCAGATATTACATGAAATACCTATTAGACCTATTATTATTCAAAGTAATACTTTACTAGTTTATACCCTTAGCTTTGCCCACGTTGTTCATTTGAAAAAAAAATATATATTTAACGCATATGTAATAAACTCTTCAGTTTTATAGTATTAGTACAGATATGGCTACAAACATTCTGTTCTCCAATCTCTGTCTATTGAGAGGTAAAAATCAATGAAATAAATTGTCACATCCGCTATCTGCAGGAAACGGCGTGAGGCTAAAAAAACAGATAGTCCGTTTGACCTAACATATATAACGTAGTTATTTAAGCATCATACAAAGTATAAGACACAAACATATAAAATATTAGTGAAATATTTTAAAATAAATGTGTTATCAAATTTTAAGGTACTTCTTTATCCACTAAACTAAGTTTATGTGTAAAAAGTAAAACTTCCATGGGAAACATTCGATATGTTTATCAAATGTGTACGGTACCGTGTATATTAATCACGACTGTCCCTGTCGTCCGTCGCACCTCGCTCCTCATCCGCGCCACTTTCATAAATCATAAGCTTTGCACCCAAAAGTTACTTATTTAA
Source organism: Heliconius ricini (assembly GCA_018231645.1). Taxonomy (NCBI): domain Eukaryota; kingdom Metazoa; phylum Arthropoda; class Insecta; order Lepidoptera; family Nymphalidae; genus Heliconius; species Heliconius ricini. Next base: position 4,239 of record DVQM01001517.1, on the reverse strand, counting down.
GGAAATCTAATAGCTATTTATTATAAACTCATCTATAGACTGTGATGTTATTTGACAGGTTAATTATGTAAATGTTATATATATTTTCCTTCATTATAGGATAGGCAGAAGAATCATGGTATTAAAACTGTCCCCCATTTTTCTGCCCCGTTTTTGACATGCGCTGTGCGTGTTTGGTAACGGAATTCGATGCCACATGATTGATTGAATACTTTACGGAAAAATATTATTTTTAGACTTAAAGTGTCAAAAAAGTGAAAAGTGTCATCAACAGCTTAAACGATATATTTAATGGCTTGAATTGTAGTATGTGTAAATAAAGATCATTTATTTCAGCATGAACTGGCTGCAGTGTTATAAGATAAGATGTTATAAGATAAGAGAATAATGCATACTGAGTAGTGAAAGTCAACGCCTTTACTTCTTTTTCTTTATCTTTCTCTTACTAGAGCGAGTAAACGTACATATTTTTTTTTCTCCCGAGTAGAGAACCAACCACAGTAAGACTGTAAGCGTGGTAGTTGTTGGTACAAGTCTCACTCGTGGTATGTATTATTTTCATTTTCTCATTCTAGTAACAATACAAAGCGTAAAACTCCACTAATTTACACGCAATGTCTCGAAAATTGGTTTATCACTAGAGTTCCTTCCCTGCCCCTGCTGTGCGAGGTCAAACACGAATAAACATTTTCCTATATAAAGAAGGACAAGCAACCACTCTATATGAGACTAAACACAAGGGGTTAGGGCGTACGTTGCACAATGTTAACAAACACATTTATCTAACTCCTCCACACGCGCGCTGTCGCTAACTTTTGCCAGAGTTTTTTCAGAAAACACGACTCTGTTAGTTGTAGTATAATCTCTATTTATTATCGAAACTTATAAACATTTTATAGCACGATTTCACGCGTAAGAAACTAAATACGTAAGAATAAAAAACGTATAAAATTTTAGAGAATAGAATAGAATAGAATGTTGAGAGATTTGAGCTTGCGATAAGAATTTTGACGTAGACTGATAAGAACTATGATTTAGTGGTTAAAGCGCTTAGACGATGTTTTTTTATTTAAAAATATTTTTTTTTCGTTTCGTACATAAATTGTTATTCAAACATTTAAACAACACATTTTGTATTTTCTATTTATAATTCTATGGAAAGCACAAATTGAACAAATATTTATATTCGCTGTTTATACAACGATTGAACATTTGTATGGTAATTTTATTCAAGTCAATGTAAGGAGAATTTCATTAAGAAATCTATAAATGAAGTACTTTTATATTTTTGTTTTTCTCTTCTTACTCCAAGGTTGTTCCCTATTTTTTATATATACGGAGTGTTTTTGTCATCATCATTTTTAATGAATCGAGAAAACTCAACAGTTAAGACGTAGGATATTTTTTTTCATTTCACGATATTTATCTATATATGTATTTAGTGTGACGCAGTTATGCATAGACAATAACATAAATACATGCTACTAAAGGTTAAACACCATTGAACTTTGCCGCCAATACCTACGACTCTATTTCGGAACGATGCATATACGGTGGTTTGCCTTTTTATTATTTAGGCATTATTATTTATTTTATTTTAAAAAATCACTTTCTCATTTTTGGGAAAAAAAAAATCATAATTGTATCAGGCTTTTCTGGAGTAGTTAAAACTATAGTTTCGTTTAAAGTGGTGCTGACACTTCCACCCTTTATACATAAGTACTAGTTTCTGAGATTAGCGCTTTCGAACAAACCAATTCTGTAACTTTATAATATTAGATTTTACAAAACGATGGCGTATGTGGCACTTCCATTTTCTATAACGATACATTTTAAACACTGTTTCAGTAAGTAAAATTCCGAAGTGAGCATTAATTTAACATTGAATTGTTTTAAGTTGTTACTGCAGGCGCCAATTAAGGGACGGAAACTTCGTTTTACCATTTTCATCTTTTTTATTGTTCGTTGAAATTGTGTTATTGTATGAAATATAAGATGCATTTTTAAATAGTCTCAATTTTTTTTTCAGCTATTTTTGATAAATTGATTTCTGCGTATATTTTAATTGTACTTAACCCACGTTAATACAACATGATATATATATTTTAATTAATAACCTATTTAAAAAGTAGTGAGTGACCGTCAGACAACGCACTAACGAAACTACTCCACAGTATTATATTCATAGATAGTGGAAACTATCACAGAGCTACCACGCTACCACGATTTGACTTCACTTTAAAAATAAAGTACAAATAAAAAATAAATTAATTAAATTAGCTTCACGCTGTATCCGACACACAGCAGGGTAGGCAGAGGGAATCTAGTGTTAAGACACTCCGTTCCCCTCTTTCTGTCGAATTTTGGAGGCATTACGTGTGGAGTGGAAACTCAACGCCGCGCTTTGCCTCGAACCCAGAGCGAAGAAATGGAAATATAAATTTAAGTAAATATTTCGTCTTCTCGAGCGGGGATCGAACCCACAACCAATGGGTTTTACAGTCACACTTTGTGCCACTACGCCACGGCTGGCCTCAAATTATCTTCTAGTTATTCGGTATATTATTATCATTATATTTTATATCCTTAAATCTTTAAATCAGTTGTTCTTTTTTACTTCTGCGACACATTTCATTTATTTTGCTTATAAATTGTGCGTAGGAAGCGACATAGTTTTCCAGCAAAGAAGTGATACGTGACAGTTCATTTCGGATAGTTTTCATGTCTTCAGAACACAACGGTGGTTTTCGTTTTCTTAAAGTTATTTGCGGGTCTAAAGCGTGCACTATTTAATTTAAATAAGTCTGTTTGTAATCCACCCCGAGCTGGTAGATTGGAGATCGCATAGCGTTCGGTATGATTAGAAAGTATATAAATCACAATAAATTACTTATTCCATTAACTCACTGTGTATGCAACTTTATAGTGCGAACAAGCACTGGCGGAGCGATGTCAGTTTTCAAAGATCTCAGTTGACAGATTTTCTCCTGCCTCTTTTAGCATTCGCTCTCACGGTATATACATATTCATATTCACGTATTGTTTAGAACAATAAACTGTAAAAGAATATAAAATTCCGTGAATCCTCAAAACGTTAATCGACATTATACTAACACGAAGAACTACTTCACGAATACTGCTTAACTAGTAATTATAAATGAAGCCCTGCAAGACACATATGCTGAAACATCTCGCAGGTACCTATATAATTAAGGACTCCTCAAACTTCGCAGTTCAATCGAGACTTCGTCGAAATAATGGATTTGCAGAACTTTGCCTTAAAGTATTGTGCTTACTTTCCAACAGAGATCTATCTCGAGGTGGAAACTTGAAGGTAGTTTCTAAATGTGAGATTTTCTTTATTGGTGTCTTATGAAAATGCTTTTAGAATATATACAATTGACTCGATTGTTATTTCAATTCGAAAGCTATGTAAGACTATGATTTGTCGTTTTAAAGTGCTGAGAAATTGTAATCACTTATTGGAATAACAAATATTTCAATTCAATATTTTAAAAAAATATATTATTTAAACTTTTAACCTATTAAAAGTGTGTTTTCACACTTTTAATGAGTATTTCAATTCAATTTAGGTTGCATATAAACTTTTTTAAATTAAAGTAAATATTTTAACATTTTCTTTATCAGTCGCATGCAAGTTTTTATACGTATGCTGAGAACGATCAAGAAATGATATAGTTTTTAATACTGATTTCTACACATAAAAAATCTGCTTCTCGCTATATCTCGCACACAGCAGAGTAGGCTAAGGGAAATTATTGCTAAGACACTCCGTTTCTTATTCTGAGGGCATTGTGAGGTGTGCGTTACGATCAGGCGCTTGCGCTATGTCATCAAAAGACAACATCTTTAAGAAAGAGTAAGTTTCTAAGAGTATGCCTAAGACTCTTTAAACCATCTTTTAATTTTTTTTATAACACCTAAGCAAGACGAAACTACCTTCCCATCATATATTGATATTAATAGCTTTACATTGTACTGCACAAAGCAAGGAGACAAAGGCTACTATAGGCTCAAATAAGGCTCTATTAAGGCTTTTTGCCTATTAAATCATGCATTTCTCTGAGTGCAAATAGCCACAGCCGTAGCGTTCACAGCCACTCACTTGTCACTGAGCCACGACGGACCCTATATACTCTATAGAGTCAAATTAAAAATTTGAAAAGTTTGTTTGGTTGAACGCGCTAATGTCAGGAAGTATTAGTCTAGTTATTTTTT
>DVQM01001516.1:0-11863 GCA_018231645.1 Heliconius ricini | reverse complement strand
GTGGGGATCGAACCCACAACCAATCGGTTTTACAGTCACACTTTGTGCCGCTGCGTCACGACTGGCCTCATAAATAAAAAACATATGAGCATATTACTCAAAGTACACATAGAGAAATTCTATATACCCTTATATTTTCGTTACAATAATACTTAACTTAACTTACTTAACTTATTCTTATATAATTTTACTATCCCAGAATAAAAAATATAAAATATAGTCGGAAGTTAAAAATTATAACTACCTCACTATGATCATTAAACAAGACCACGAAACCCTGTACACTCTTGAAAATTAAGACACTGACCTATTAATAGAATAGTTTGAAGATAACAAATATTCTAAATATTTGCTACTTGTTTTTTTCTTAGCATCGTTTGTAAGAAATAATATAATCAAAATTATTATTATATTTATTATTAATATTTTGTACATAAAATTAACTTTTGAAAAGTTCAAAAACATAATTTTATTGTATATCAGCGTTAATTCGTGGATTTTATATTTGCTCGTGCAATATTATACAAATAAATATATATATTTTTTGTACAAATTCTTAACAAACTATTCAATATATCCGTGCTCTATAACTACGATCCGTGGAAAGAACAAGAAGCCCATCTCACGTCTTGCAAGTCATATATCTAAATACATAATTGTATATATTTCAAAATGTAATTTTACATACAAAAATAATGTATGTATTGTATATAACCATACGTTTTGCCCAAATTGAAAAGTGAGGAACGGAGAGTATTAATACTAGGTTTTCTCTGCTTATCCTACACTTATCCGCGTTAAATAATATCAGTGATACAGCCCTATATATAAACACCAAGCTCTTCACTCAAAATGTTAAAACTATAAAATAGCCCAAACTACTCACGTGCATACACATAACATAAACATTGTCTTAGTCGGAGCGACAAAAAATTCAAAATAAAATTAATAGCGAACGTGGAGCTGCGGCGTTCTAGGAAGCTAGTTAATTACGTGTTGTAAACTACAAACTAATAAAATGTAATATTACGTTCTCTTGTTTATAATGTTTGGAGTTTGGTGAACGCGTCACGGAAGGGGTTGCTCGTTCTACAAATTATGAGTAGTTATACAAATCGATGGATGTTTTAGTGTTCTTAGGGTTTCGTATGTCAATAGAAACAAACGGAACTTTTATATTGTCAGTCTATCAGAAGATCATATATCGCAATCACGCAGAAGTATCAAAATCTACAGTGTATTTTCAGCTGACCTACAATTACTAAATTTGGCAAAAATTAAGAACATACAATGTATTTACATTGAAATTGAAATGAAAAAAATCCTAAAAATGATGAATATTTTTCTATTTATTTTATGGAGAAACCATTACAAACTGATATCAGTTGTCCATTACATATGTATAAATAGAGTATATATATACATACATCCGCAAGATTAAGTCTGTAAGCTTTTATACGGAACTGTCGGTGGCACAGTCCGATTCGCACTTGACCAGTTTTTAAATTACTACACTAGTTAAGTCGTGCGAGTTTTGGATTGTTTCTGAATTTATATTTTATTGCCTATTTAAAATTGTAATTTTATAGTAGTATCGTAAGATCTAAGGGAAACGACTATACGTCTAAATGTATAAATGCGTCACAAAAAAAACATTTAAATTGTTTTTACATACTTTTTAAATCAGTTTTTATATAGTATTGCCCAATGTGTATAACTACCGGTACTGGAGCACTTATGCTTATTTTATAAATTTTATTGTCTCCCAAATGTGATTTGAATCAACAACCAATGCAAATAAATAAACTCTTTATGATTATTTACGATACTTAAACAGGAATATATCAGAAACATCTATTTTCATAAATATTTATCGCACACAAAGCAACACGAATTATATAGAATTCCACCAACGTTTACACATTTTAACGTGTTAACGTATTGCAGATGATAACGCGAGTTAATAACTAAAATGAGGGTGATTAAAATAGTATTTGTTTTCATTGCGTCCAGTCATTCGCTGCCACATTTACATTCGGTAGCGTAAACTCTGCTTCCCTCACCTTACTGGCTCGGAAGTGTTGATGGTGTGTTTGAATGTGACAGTAGCTGTATAGCATTAGTAATAGTAGCTAGTAAATAAAAGGTTTACTATTAAATTATTATTTAATCGTAATTATATGCCTTTTTAATAGACAATGTAGAGATATGGTCGAGTCCAGTCGTGGCGTAGGGGCACATATGTGTGACTGTAAGCAACTGGTTAGGTGTTCGATTTCCACTCGAGCAAATGAAATATTTGTTAAAATTTGTATTTTCATTTCTTCGCTCTGGTTTCGAGGTAAAATGCGGCGTTGAATTCCGTCACCAAACATGCAATACCTCCAGAATTCAGCAAACACGGGGAACGGAATGTCTTAACACTAGGTTCCCTCCACCTACCCTGCTGTGTGCGGGATATAGCGTGAAGCTGAAAGCAATTAAAATAATTGTGATAGTGTTTCGGCAAGTGAACTTGCATCAATATTTACCTAGTCTAATCAAACGCACTCCTCATTTCAAGAAGCGGTTCGTCTATGGGTAGTTTTATTTTTATTCGAACACATGTGGAGTTGGCGGTTAAATCGGTACGCTTTGTGGTCATCTAATTGACTTCACCTCAGAACCGTGTATTGGAAGTGGTATACCAAATGTACTTAATATTAGATTTTTTTTAAATAGATATCTACAGTTGTTTGTTGGTGATAGTTTGATTGAATTGTGGAAGAATTTAATTATTTTTTTTAATACAAAATAAATATTTTTGGTAAAATAACTTAAGTGTTGGAGATAATTATGATCTTTATAATTATAACCTTACTGCTACTGGTGTAGGTAAAATTCGACAGCGATGCTATTTAAATAAATTTATACAGTTTATTTAAATAGCCTCCATCTGAAATTTGTTATTAACTAGAATTAATTATAAGTAATGAGATCAATTTGTTATTTAAAGCTTTTAATTAATAATCTTAATGTACTACCAATTTAAAGCATTAAAGATATTTTTTTTCTTAATTTTATACAGTGATATTTCTATACTTTTCTGTTCTGTGGACAGTACGTTATGAATGCATTGTTAGATATCTAATTGCCATCAGTTTGATTGAGTCATTGGGGTAAAATTAGACGATTGTTTCACAGCTTCCTGAGTTACTCTTTCAACCCAATTTTCGAGAAAAGGTTTATTCTTCTTATTTAACATACTTTTATTGTCTAAATTGCACAGGGCACCCTGGATTGTAAACCCACAGTTGGGATAGCGTAGGTAATAGATTACAACGAGAGTGTGTTTAAGCCACAATAGGTTGAATAAATTATTTTCATTTTTCCGTTCTAGATAAAGTACGGTGTTGTGTTATACGCAAATATGCAGTGATTCAAGTTCAGACGGAAAGCGGTGGGAGATTTTTTGCCCAATTAGCTATGGGGACAAATTCATTGGATAATAAAATAAATAACTTGGTATAAAGTGAATAAGCTTTTTCATCTTAGGTAGTGACTTGACTATTTGACTTTTTGAGTTATTTCTCTCTCTCTCTCTGTACATATAAAAAAGACTCTTTTGTCCGACTAATATAATAAACGTGAATATTTGTGATGGTGAATCACTATCACGCGAAAACTACTGAACGAATTTAGATGAATCGTTACAGTAATATCTAATATACAGGTAAATAGGTACCATATGTGTGAAGTGGTACCTATTATTGCACCAGATTTCATTAAAGTCCGCATTTAGGTTGCCAGCAACTTATTAAATTAAATAAAAACAAATTTAAATCTAAAAATAAAGTTAATTATGCGCACCTAATACGCGGTATTCGACGCAATTTCCGTGGGTTTTATGAAATTACTTGCTAATAAAATCTAATCATCGCTATTTCTTGACTACAGTGGCTTTGTTCCTATTTGATCTGATTTTTAAAAAAAAAAAATTTTTAATCTGTATTTAGTACAACAGAGTATATAGAATCTCTAAGAGAGAAATAATTGTGAATACGTATGAGACATACCTATAAATAACATTTTTCAAATAGGTAATTAATTATAGATAAGATATATAAAAAAAGTCGAATAAATTATTTCAGTATACAAAGAGACTATTTCGGCAAAATAAGATAGTGTCCATTTCTAAACGAATTGATTTTCTTAAATGGTTTTATTATCCAGTTCTAGTAGGTACATAAGTTTGTAAGCGTTGTTTGTTTGTAAGTTCTGCCACTCAACCAGTAATGGTTCGAAATTCGGCCGAAAGTAGAGATAAGCGTATCGAAATTTAAAAAAAAATGTACCTAATAATGAAAATCACTGTGATAATACAAAAGTTTTAGTTCGAATGGTTAATTTTTAGCGCGTAATTGCAGCACACAACGTAAGATTTGTTTACTTGTCTACTACATCTGCTATCCCAATTTAATGGTGATTTCAGTTGACGTATATCAACATTATAATCTGTTGGGCTTGAGGTTTCTTCGTTTAACTACGAATTCAGAATGAATTGTAGTTCTACTTTGCTGAAATAAACGTTCTTTTTTATCTTTACATCTTTTTCCTTAAAAAGTCTTCTGCCTCTAACACAGGGAACCTAATATTAAGACATGATATTAAGACCAAATTTTTGAACTTAATGGCGTGCGATGAATGTTTTGTTACTAGAACTAGGAAAATAAAAATAATTCGTTCCTCCGAGTGGGAGTCGAACCCACAACCGTCACATTTACAGTCAGTAAGTTTGTAATAAAAATTAATTCCCCAAATACTAATTGGTTCCATTCAAGACTTTAGATCTGTTTTGCTGTTAAAATTTTTTGCTAACCATAACAGAAAAAAAAATGGATACAAAAATTATACGCAATCAAGCATTGGTCTGCTATATTTTATCACCGAAATAGTAACCTGAAGATCATTTAACACAATTTGTTTTTTTTCTCGTCCACATGTGTGCAATGTTTGTTTGTACGGGAATGTGTGTGTGTCACTAAAAGTTTTTATTGTTTTACGACACCTATATGTTCACGCTGCGGCCGCTCATAATTGTTAGTAATTAAAATCTGTGTATTATCTGCTCTGGCTACGTTTATTTGTTCATGTTTTTCTGGATTTCGTATAGTTATAAGTAGCTTTACGATTTTTCAAGCATATCTATGTATATAGGTAGATTAAAAGAAGTTATTATTAAGAATCTACGTTCTATTATTAATTTTCGCCCCAATTTTTTGACTGTAAGCGCGACAGATTGTGGGTTTGATTCCCACCAGAGCAAATGTAATATATAATATTTTCATTTCTTCGCTTTGGCGTCAAGGCCAAATGCGGCGTTAAGTTCAACACGCAATGCCTCCCCAATTTGGCGGGAATTAAGAAGTGCAGTTTCTTAAGAATACGCTCCCCTAACCCACCCTGATAGATGCGGGAAACAGCATGAAGATGAAAAAAAGTAATTCAACGTATCTTCCACAGTTTTGCAAACCATGTAGAGCCTAATGCTGAAATATTTCTTTATTCACGCCCTACTCATAGGAGACCTTTGACTTCACTCATCGTTGAAATAATTCCCTTAGCGGAGACCCCACGATAACCAGTAGATTCTGCTCTACTACGCCACTACGGCATTTAGGTATAACACACACATTATAAGTAATTTAGGATAATTTAATTCGGTTTTCATTAACCTACTTCAATGTAATATAAAATCTAGCAGTTGATAGGCAAGTTTATAACGCAATGTTTATACGCGCTGTGAAAGTGAAATATTATTTGTTTTGTTTTTCGTTTATTGAGCGCACCGCACCGCTAGCTGTCTTCCGTCGCTACTGAAGTATTGTTCGTGTTATTATGGAACAGTTATAGAGTAAATCGAATTAAATATAACTTTTGGAATAGTAATTTCATGATTTCAATTTATAACCTATTAGGAATTTATAGGGAATAGGACCAAAATATTGTACTATGCGGTTTTTAGATGAAATTCAAATTTAATTTTAGAAAAGCCTGTTATCCAAAATGTGTAAATAGCTAAATAAAATCAAGAATTAATTTTTATAAATAATTAAATATTCTGGCACCCAAAAATCACATTACATGAATTGTAATTGTTTAACCTTTCACAATGTAGATAATTCAGGCATTTTCTACAAACGTACGAGTTCAATTTAGAATGAAATATCAAATCTCAAGAAAGAATGAACGTTCGGACATTGACACGCTAATGTTTTGTTTGTACGATTAAAAAAATAGATTTAGCACACGACGCTTTAAATGGTTATGGTTGCACAGACTTATTAAGGCTAGGGGCCACTCGGGCAAATCATGAACTGATGGCGGGCCGGCCGCCAGAAGTTTCAAACGTTTTTTTTTGTTCTGGAATAAAATTCTATTTATTTTGAATGTACGAGAGTATGATTTTTGCTGTTGGCGGGCCATCAGTATTCGACAGGCGGGTCGCGGTCTGTACATCCATGTCTCTAAAGTCTAACCAACGAACTGGTGTTTATAACAATATGAAAGTTTTCGCTATAGTTATCTAATTTCTTGGTAAATACTTAAATTTATTTATAAATAACCTATGATTTAACCGACTGCACAAAACATATACATAGTTTTCGTATATTTAAATTGTACATGTAAAGCATTTATGTTATAATCAAAAAGTGCAAAGTGCATTTTTTTTTCATATAATTTTATAAAACATTACGCTTTAAACTACGATCTATGTAAATATTTAAGAAATGCTATTTAAATAACGACCTTTTAACAAGAACTGTCAAAACTAAAATTAAAAAGGTGAAAAATCAAAACATTTGCTGTGCTACTTGAAACCATCATTTCGTCTATTTGTTTATATTTATTTTCCTAAACGATCTTATTGTGTGGTCGGTACATTGATTGAAAGCCATACCTCCATTGACGGATAAATAACCAATGTGTCAATCATCTATATATTAATACGTGAAGCAAAACTTTAGACCCCTTTTTATAAAAATTTCGTGGACGGAGAAGTATGAAATTTGCCACAATTTTAGCTTATATCTAGGAGAAGTGCAGAACGTTAATAACTATTTTTCAATAATAATCCTTATAAAGTACATTAAAATAAATAAATAAAACATTACACACACTAGCATGTATAAAGTGGCCTACACGTTGCTATGGCAACGCCAACGCGTCTTATTATAAGTGTCAATTGGATCTCTAGTAGTTAAAATATTGTGTAACACATTAATTCTAAGCCTTTATTTTTACCGATAAAAGGAAATCTTCTTCCTGGCATTAATCCCGGCTATCTGCCAGGGTCTGCCTTCCTACCTAGCCTACTCCACTTTGCACGGTCTTTAGCGTCCTCGATAGTAAGACCATTGGCTCTCATGTCCTGCATCACGATATCCAACCAGCGCTTCCTTGGGCCTCCGAGAGGTCTCAGTCCAGGGACTGACACAGCAAGGCATAACCGATAAACGGAAATAATAATATAATTCATTACGTATAGTGTAGGCCAGTCTTGGCAGAGGGGCACAAAGTGTGGCTGTAAAATCGACTGGTTATGGGTTCGGCCTCACTCGAGGAAATTAAATATTTATTTACATTTATATTTTCATTTCTTCGCTCTGGTCATGGCCACTCAACACGCGCCTTAATACTTGGTTTTCTCTGCCTACACTGCTGTGTGCGGTCTGTATCCCGCTTGAAGTTGATTTAATTTGATTTTTTTTTACATATATCTAAATAATATAAACCAAAACTAGCTTTATGCTGTATACCGCATACAGAAGGCTAGGAAGAGTGAACCTATTGTCAAGATACTATGTTCCCCATTTTGCGCGAAATTATAGGGCATTGGGTGTGAAATGGCGGAACCCGACGCCGCGCTTTTTGTCTCGACACCAGGGCAAAGAAATTCAAATATAAATTTAAATAAATACTTCATTTCCTCGAGTGGGAATCGAACCCACAACCAGTCGACTTTATAGTCACACTTTGTGCCCCTGAGCTACGATTAGAAAATACATACATACATTAAGAAAATTTGTTACACAAATATTCAATTAATTTTGAGTCTTTTTATTAGTTATGTACTTGTGAAAAAAAAATATTAGTCGTACCAACTCAGAAACTTTTGTTTCTGGGCTGGCACAAGAACTTTGCTAAAGATCATCACAAAATCAAATACATAGTTTATGATTCTATAAAGAACATACAGACAAAGAATCATTTTTATATATACTGATAATTTCTTAAAATAATTTATTTTTGCCTTGAAAAACTTCTTCAATAAAATACATGTAGGTTCTTGTACAAAAGAACATAATGCGAGTAGTTAGTCTTTGCGGTCACGTCAGTGTGCTCGATCGGAGGACCAAATAAAAAGCTCAGCTAGAACATACTTCGTTTCAGCACTAACTCTAATATATGTTGTATAGAGTATGTTTTATTTTATTAATTATTTTTTTATATAAACTTAGTATATTTACACAATATGGCATGGCGTCTGAATGTGAACACGATGGTCGTGGACTCAGGGATATAAATTATTTTCATTTTCTCACTTTGTTAACAAGACAAAGTATGGCGTTGAGCTCCGTCGCTCAACATACAATACCTGTAAATTCACTCTAATTATATATATTTATCTATGAGAACAGCGACTATGTCAGTTAAACTTAAAAACTTAAAAATTAAACTTAAAAATTATTGCTATTTTCTTAATATGCGAAAACAATATTATTATATATTTAAAATTCTAGTATTATTTTCTTTTTACAAAAAAATATGATTACATAAAATAATACAGGCTGTATATAAAGCTTAGCCAATAGCCAATAAACCGTCCGGTCAGGTGTGAGGGGTCGACCAGCGCCGGGAGGGGAGGACAATCGCGCCCTAATGAGTCTCTAATAATAATTATCCACCTACACTTTCTGCTGTGAAGCGACGATTTTTTTATAAGGGTTGTAATTTTGTTAAAATTGTGGATTTGACTTTTATATTTTTATTTTTTCGATACAGATCCCGGATACCGCAGGATAGGAAGGTTAAGACACTCCATCCCTACTTTTAGCCCAATTTTCGAGACGTGTTGAGTGGCGGAACTTAATGCGATGCTTTGTCTTTTTACTAAAGACTCGTTGTCTCTTTACCATGAAAATAGTGAATTCCTCCGAGTGAAAATCGAACTCACAACCGTCGCATTTATGGTCAGATGCAATATTCCCACGACGGCTAAATATACATAAAAATAAACCATGAATCACTCTATTTTTTGTATTTCACAAATATTGTGATACTATTACAAAACGATTGACGTTATACAGCAGTTACAGATATATTTACTTCGTTACAACCCGCAACACAGCCCTACTCGCCAATAATAGGAAATTTGTTTTCCGGTTCGGTAGCGGGCTCCAATTACGGGATTAACGAATTATTTCCACTTTTTTTTTCTCCACCCTGCTCGTAATGTCGGTTTCCGCCTATTGAATCTCTTTTGATTAACCGTCTTTCCCGTTTGACTTCAAATTGATTTTATTCTGTCACGTCCGAAGCTCCTTTTAAGGCTTTCGCGCGCTCCTAAAATGGCCTTTTTGTTAGATGATTTTCAACAGCTAGGGTATATTGTATGATTAGACTATATTCTTGTTGTAGAAATGAAAATGGTTTGCTTTAAATATTTTTTTTGAATAATAAATGATTTAAAAATAAATAATTATATATTTTCATTTAGAATTCATGAACGCTACGTATTATATAAGATAATCATATAAAAAATTAAGCTCTCAAGAATTATTTTAAGCATACCTACTAGTTAAATATACGGTGTTCTCATTTTAATGTTTATTAAATAGCCAAAAAACCGGCTTCAAACTTTTACCCGCATAGTAGAGTAGGCAGAGGAGGAGATTCTAGTGTTAAGTTACTCCGCTTTTCATCCTATTTTCGAGGCACTCCGTGTTGATGATGAATATTTTTCACAACCACGCGTTTACAGACACGTTACATAGAATTTATAATAGATAAGAATGAGATATTTATCATTATGTAATATCTTAACATACAAAACTAAGACCCGCCACATTCTGTGCACAGCGGGTGGAGCTGAGCAAAGTTATGTTGCGAAAAATTGACAAAATCTTCTTTTTTATCCACACGCCCTGGATTAGGTTGGTTAAGGCATGTGCGCGTGAATTGGGACACATTTGGGCTACTTACTCAATAACTACAATAACAATTATCACTAAGCTACTTCCCTGGGATCACTGTGCTGTCCACAAGGTTCCTGAAAAAAAATCAGAGCTGTAGGTTTAACAGTCTAAGGAGGAGGAGTAGCATTACAACGAAACACATTTTTGACCATTAAAAAATTCGCTTCACTCTGCTCAATAAAGTGAATGTGAAAGGAATACAGCATAAATAACTTCTAGTAATAGCAAATTGCAGGTGGCAAAAATTTGTATGAATAGTTTTTTATTTCTTTTTTTTTAATGATTATTTTTCCACCGATTATGTAACATTATGGTCTTAGCTAGCTGTATGTATGTTTCACCATTAACCCGAATGGAAACTAAATGTGCCTCTAAAAGACCACTTGAGTTTCGCTTGCCCAATTCAACGCCACTCTTACTGTACAGTTCTTTGTAAAAGTGTCTATATTACGATCTTTTTTGTAAGTAAATTTTTATTTACATTATTTTTTTTTAATATCGTAGACCATATTAATTAAATAGGACAGCGTCTGACGGCAAACGCTATATTTGTGGACTTAATCTCCACTGAGGGGATTGTTTATTCTTTTTAGCATCACGCTGTATTCTATATATAGCAGGGTAGGCAGAGGAAACTAGGTATTTATTGCTAAGCTTTCGTTATCCCCTTTCTGCTGAATTCTTGACTCATTGATGGTATGTTGAGTGGCGGAAATTAAAATATTAAATCATTCATTCGAACCAAGAAGGTAGGAATCGAACAACTGTCACTCTTAAAATTGCTTGTGAACTGTTGCCACGATGGATTAAAATGTTTTTGAATTGTTTCCATTTCCCCGATCTGGTCAGACAACACAAAGCGTTAAGAAGAAAAATATTCACCACATAGGAAAGGCTTTCATCTCCACGGCAACTATACTGTATATATGTAAGTAATGTAATTATAAATATTATTTTTGCTTAAATATTATGTAATATTGTACCACATTTTAAATAGTTTAGCGGCGGTTTCAAATGAAACCAATGGCTAAAAGATGTAAAATCAATAAAAGTTACCTACCTACATTTAAAGTTTAAGTAAATTAAATCAGCGTCACACTGTATCCCGCACACAGCAGGGAAGGCAGAGAGAACCTAGTGTTAAGACACTCCGTTCCCCACTATCTGCGGAATTCTAGAGGCATTGCGTGTTGAGTTAAGAAATTTTATATATATTTTCTTTTAGCTTTAACAATTAACTGAACGACTGTACATTGCTGATTCTTTTGGCAACAGCAGAGGAGTTCGTACTTATAAGTTTTTCCGCCGCACTCACATTGTCGTTATCGTAAATCATTCAAAATCGGACCAGCCAACGATTACGCTCCATTTGGATCACTTGTTTCGAGCAATAAAATGTAGAGTTTGTTTGTCTATATATATAATAACGTGGTTATATTTAATTTATTTGTAATTTTAACTGGACACTCCAAATACACATATGGTATATCCATATAATTATTGTAATATTCAGCTAACATACTTTAGATTTTTAGTTAATAAGTACCTGATATTTAGAAAAAAAATCGTAGAGGCCAGTCGTCGCGCAGTGGCACAAAGTGTGACTGTAAAACCGACTGGTTGTG
>DVQM01001515.1:0-11867 GCA_018231645.1 Heliconius ricini | reverse complement strand
TATGTATATATATATAGAATAGTGAAGTAATATCGTATTTTTTATTTTGACACTTGACATTTTGTGTAACAGAATTTACCGTATTTTGTAATTTAATAATTAATTAAAAATAATCGCTAAGTCCTATTAAGCTCGTTTAGGTGCTTTTTTAATGTGTTAATACAATAGTTAATATTGCATTATTAATAATATATTTTTTTTTAAAATACCGTTTCTCTATTTAGTATGACCTCCTCTCACCTAATTAAAAAGAAATGTCATGGATTTTATGAGCATCAATCAACACATTTTATTGTTTTGTCTGTCAGTTTGTAACGATCATAGTTTTAAAGACCACGTGGAGGTGCCGAACGGAAAATTTATATGAACATAATATATAAAAAAGGTATAAAAAAGAATATCTTAAGTCAATTTTATCAGAGGATATTTTGCTGCCACTCACCCTCTCTCTCTATATTCGTATTTAATGAATATGTTAACTTAGAACATGATGATGAGATACATGTAAGATCTTGAAATTTGGCAATTATACGTAGATCAAATGAACAAATGAACATACATTTAATATCAATGACAATATTAAAAATATGGAACCATCATGCTGAGCTGATGATGGGGCCCAAAGGTCGGAAATGATAATCTGAGATTTTAGTTAAACCACAGAGTTTACCTTATTAGATTCGTCGAGATGTATTCTGTTCATTTCTCGTTGTGACAAGGAATAGTACTGCAAGGTGATTCTTGGAACCCTAAGCGTGAATTTACTATTTTAAGGCCAGATGATTATTTTCGTTGATATTCAAAAACCTAGATTCAGGAACATTTAAAGTAAATAAAATGAGAAATGTAATTATTAATGAATATTTTGAAAATAATAAAGTTAGTATATTGAGACAAAACCTGACAAACCCGTTAGTTAGTAGTACAAACATACATATATTTTTCTAAAATCATAATAAGATATTTTAGTAAATGAAATCATATTTCAAGAGAACAAACAATTAGACTGTTCAATGATAGGTGTGTAATTTTAAACAGGATTATGGCCGTTTAATCTGACAGTGCCCGATACAATCAGAAATATTACCAGAACGGCCCACGTAACAGAGTGTCTGAGAAACTAAAAGGAAAGCTTTTTATGACCGGCCCTAGTGGTTTGTCCGCGCAATCTATCATTCGTAGCATAGAATAATTAGTGTCAACGCGAGCATCCGGTGTCGTCCGCCAACAATACACCATCCAAACAAACCATTAATAATATATATATATAAATTTTTGGTAGAACAGAATATCTCTACATTCCTTTACTCTGTATTCGTATCCTACACACCCTACCTAGTGGTAAGACACTCCGTTCCTCATTTTTCAACGAATTCTGGAGTTATTTCGAGTTAATTAGCGAAACAACGCCGCGCTTTACGACGATGCCAGAGCGAAGATATGAAAACATTAAATGTTTCTTTACCTTGAGTGGAAATCGAACCTACAACTTGTCGTATCCCATTACAGCTACACTTTGTGCCCCGACTAGCCCCATATGCATAACATAACTTAAATTTAAGAAAAAAAAATGGAAATAATATTTATATATTTGTTTTCTAATATGTAGAGATACGTGAACGGAAAGAAGCCACGGCTCTACGCTATACAGGGTGAATGACCAATGTTTTTGATAACTATACATTTTAATAATACAAGCATCGTACAGCCTATGTCTATGTCGGAATACATTAAACTTGGATACGAGTGTCGGTACAAGCTCACCGCTTCCTTTACATTTTTATGACAGAGTCAGTGCTGACACGTCTTGTGGAATATTTAATTAAATGCTAGATTTTTGATACGGCGCTCTTATTACTCATATGAAAAATGTTTCTTTTTTTTAATTATGTTTATTATAGTAGGAATATGTTTTGGGTATTGTAATTTAATATGTTTTTTTTACGTATACTGTATCTGTACAAGTATTTATATACTTTTACGTGTATTTTTAATTATTTGATAAAACATTTAAATGTTTTATTAAGTAATTGAAAATGTTTATTTTACTTCAAAAAATGCAGAGCTCGCAGAGGCTTACTAATATAAAGTCTTAAACTAATTTCATATAGCACACATTTAATATCATCGCTCTGTTGTTGAGACAAAGCGAGGCTCGCTTGATTTCTGCCGCACAACACACAGTGTCTCTAGAATATAGCAGAAATTGGAAACTGGAGTGTCTTAATATTCGTCTTAATATTAGGCTCTCTTGCATGCAGGATACAGTGTAAAGCTTAAAAAAGATGATCAATATAATAAATAATTTATACGTTTTAAAACTTATGTGTGTAAGTTGCTACTTTATTAAGACCATACCTTATATACTCAAACAACTGTAATTTATAAATAAAATAAAGAAATGTATATAACTATATACTAGCGGCTCGCTTGCGGCTTCACCCGCTTAAACTACATGATTATTGATCTAATATACAAGATTGATTGACAACTAATATAAATTCTGATATGATTTTTTATTACTTTAATATGTAATATTCTAATATAATTATTTGACCACATGATAGTAATTTCTATAAGAATTTTTGATTGTTTCGAACTAAAAAATGCGACAAATGATATTTGATATTTATAAAATATACAAAAATCATATGCTGTCAGTGAATTATGTTATTTACTGCTTCAGAAACAGCCCTAAATGTTAAATTATTGATTTGTTTAAGGATTCATAATATTCCTTGTGAAATAACTGTAATGATTGCACATTAACGCCTACACAGTTTTTAAACTAGTTACATATATTATTAGCTAAATATACAATTGGTAACTATGTAGTTATTACAGAGTACACGTAGAAATGATGTTTTTAGGCGTTTTATATAGATTTATTTCAAACAAACGAACCAAAAAACCTATGTATTTACTTGATATTTCTTTGAAGAACAAATTGTTCTTTATCTCTATGTTGAATTAGTTACGATTTAAACTTAGCTGTTATGATATGGAGATTAACTTCTCCACTAAAAATTCAATTTAGCTTACTTTATTGTATAAAATATTGTTTAATAGTGCTTCAAAAACATATATTTTTATCCACAGTCATATAATCCAGACATTTCGAATGACATTCTTTAGCCAGGAATCTTACCAGCGCGATTGCTATATAACATTCGCAGGCAAACTAATGTCTTGAGTTCATTCAGATGACGATAACTTTCTTAATGAACCGATTTTGATGAAACAAACTTTAGTAGTTAAGTTGAATTGAGTAACAAAGCAATTGGTGAAATTTTCAAATAAATCGGTTCTGTACTTTCAGAGAAAAATGTGGACATACATATCGACGGACAGACAGACAGACAAGAAATTCAAAAAAATCTTTTTGCTTCCTATTATTTTTTTTAAGTGCCTATCAATCCATTTCGGTCAAAATTACTAAATGTACTGACAAAATATTTTTACTGTTTTATTATATATAGAGATTTTACGTTTTGTCGGTCCTAAAGACTATTACGGCAACAAGTTAAGAACGAGTTAATTAATTTTCTGGATGCTTCGCGTAGTAACGCAAGTATTCATGTCAGAAAGAAAAATCATCGTTAGCAACTGTCGAGGGCCACTGATTTGTGTAGAGAGTGAGTGATTGTGTCCTGGTAGAGTATGTGTGACATCTTTCGGTGGCGAATGTTGAATGTTATCTCATCTCGTTTAGTTATTATGATAAATGTATAATAGTTTTTTTTGCTTTGTATTCCGGATAGAGCAGGGTAGGCAGAGAAAACCTAGTGTGTCACGACACGAAGACAATACGAAGTATCTTGAACACGAAGTGACACGAACTTGACACGAAGTGTCTTTTTCTGATTTAATTGCAGAATATATAATAGTTTTCATTTTAATGCTTGAAATAATCTAATAGGGCTTACGAAAATTTTATGTCGTATAATCAAGCGTACAGAAAGTAATTTTGTAATATTCATTATTAAATAAAAAGATTCTGTCTGTTGGTTTGACTCAAAATTTTCGTTAACATTATAAATTTAGGCCGTCATGGCGCAAAGTCTGATTTTAAACGCGACAATTGTGCATACGATTCACACTCGGGGAAGCTCGTTAAGCTCTGTCACTCAATGAGCATTATTTCGAAAATTAATCGTTACGTGGATAACGGAGTGTCTCTTACCTAATCTAAACTGGTATAGGGTAGGTAAAGGTAAAAAAAAATATTTCAATTTTTCTATCAAATAAAAGGTCATCTCTCAACAGAATAGTACTATAAAATTAAATGTTTATACTAAGTGAAAACATTTAATTGTATTATTATATATATTTATTGGAATTGAAATTATGAACTTTATCGATATATTATTTATTTCTTGCGTGTTTATATTATAGATATATTTACGTTTCAAGCCTCGCCCTGCGTGGATATGGTTCGGTGAACTTAATAATTATTGTATCTAATGAAATGAATAATTTCATAAAAAATAGATTATATCTAATATCTTTTTATGATTTCTTTAATCATATTATCGATAAGGTGATCATCGAATAAATATGTATGTATGAATAAGTATTGATTACATGAGAAAAAAACATACTATGTTGGATTCCCATTGTTACCTTAATAAAAAATAAATATTTAATTGTTATGGTCTAGAAGTCAATCATATGAGAGATACTATTTTGATATTGAACGCTTTATTCCGCATATATATGAGAAATTTAGCCTTCTGCCTACTCTTAATTTAGTGTTAAGACGATATTATACCTTGTTAAGTTATATAGTTAAGATAGTCTTAGATATACCTCGAAAATTTGGCGAAAAATAAGGAACAGAGTAGCCTACTACACTTTTCGCCAAATACATCTCTATTTATAAAGTATTGCGTGTTAAGAGAAATAGTTACCAGAGCGAAGGAACGAAAAAAAATAAAAATAAATGATAGTTCATTCCCCCGAGTGGGAATCAAACTCCCAGCCAATCGCTTTACAGTCACACACTTGCTCCTGCGCCACGACGGCGATCTAGTATGGTCTGGATAAAACAAAAGTTCAAACAGTAACTTAAACCTAATTTTGGTCGTACGAAATAACAAAGACAATAGAAAATGAACTCGCATGCATTCTCTCCCAAGCTAATAAAGAACTCGTTTGTAATTAGCACTGTATATATTATAAAAATGTACAAACGTGATAATAAGGAAGTAATGTGTTTTTTTATAAATATTATTAAAAAAAAAACAACGTATCTATGTATATTACTAAGTAAGTTAGCGTCGTATTAATTGGTTTACACCAACTGTTAACGCGGTCAAAATAGAGATGGCTGTGGGGGGCGATGTTCGTTTGTGTTTGTGCTTCACGAAAGCTACCTTGCAAAGCGCTGTGTTGTATTTATTTTCTTTTATATATATCTTTGTAATACAAAATATGTTAATTTATAATATAATTTTAACTTCCTTTAAGTATAGAGGCTAAGTAAGCTAAACACAAGATAAGTAATATAATTAAATGTTAATAATATTATAAAACCAAATAACAAAAGAAATATCTAGATAGCAATATGGCGCATTAACTTGCAAGAAAAACGAAGCATATTGGGCAATGAGGCAGAAAATGTAATGAAGATATTCATTTTCTTTAATATGCCATATAAAAAGTTGTAACTAATTAAAAAGTATTATAGCGCTATAATATCAGTGGACGATCATCACAACTAAAGTGTTGGGAATTTTTTTTGTTATGCCAAAATGCTTGTTGCCAAACTCTACTACATGGTAATTATGTTTCAATCTCTAATAATTATATTTTTGTACGTGTTTTTTTATTTAAAAGATCCGTATCAGTTATGTTTAAAACTTTTAATAAATATAATTGAATAATTAAGCCTTTATTTCAAATAGTGTAACTGGATTTTTAAATTGAATTACCATTGAGTAAATATTCGCGTGGCTCTACTATTACTATCGTTTTTACATTTTGCATTCACTAAACGCAGGTTTATTTTAAATATTTTATATATAAACATTACAGAGACCAGTCGTGGTACAAGTTGTAAACGCGACAGGATGAGGGTTCGATTCTCACCTGAAATAATAAAAATATTTTTATTTTTTTCGCTCACTTGTCGAGGCAAAGCGCAGCGTTTTGTTCCAGATTCCGCTGGAAAATGAGGAGTGGAGTGTCTTAACACTAAGCTACCACTGCCTACCCTGTTACACGCAGGATTCAGCGTGAAGCTGAAAAAATATATAAATAATAAATAAAGCCAAAAATTATAAATAAAACACGACACTGTCGTTTGATCCGCATCCACTCGATCAAAATTAAAACGAGAGTTATTGGCACGATGATATGATTTGTTCAGTACTAAATTATAAAGTGTTAATTTTTGTCGGATATATATTATTATTTCTTCTTTGATCGCGAATATCAAATGAAATGGCAATTTTTCCTCACAAATGCGACTCTACGGGCTGTCGAAAGATTTAATGAGGCTACAGTGATGTCTTTCACCTGTGTATTTAACTTTGGGGCAAAAATAAAACGGCGTTTCGAAGAATAATACCAGTGGAGTCGACTTAAAGATTAAATTTGTCATCGTAGAGCATTAAGAGTAACGGTACCGTCAAATTAGGAACGTGTCAGTATTGTCGGATGTTAGATTTTACTTGAGTTTAGCTACTTTTGGCTTTATATGGTAGATATGTCTTGTTTTTTTTAATTTATAAAGCAATATAGATAATTTTGGCGTCTTTACATGTGTAGATGCTTATTAAATAAAAATTAAATTATTAAAATTTTGTTGTTTTTATTTGAGTTATATATATTTTTTTAGCTTTACGCTGTATGCCGCACATAGCCAGTAGAGGATCTGCCTCGTCAACAAAGCAAGCAAATGAAAATGTTAAATATGTAATTTCCTCGTGGGGGAATCGAACCCGCAACCCGTCTTAAATACAGTGTAAAATTATTATTCCGATTAGTATATACACATTGAGTTAAACATACTACAGGTATCAATTCCACAACGCTATCATTGTACCATATGGTTCCACCGGAGTTTGGAAACTTAAGCATTAACTTAACATTCTATTTAAAACAAACACAATTTTTATACGGCGAACGATATTTTTGGGCCTGTCATCTCAGCTTAAGCACCTAATGAGCCGTCCCTAATATCATTTGGTTGTTGTCATTTTGGGGGCCTGTTTGTTTTTGTAATTACTATCCAACAGTACATATTTTAAATGTTTCGGGGGTTTCAGTCTATTTTTGGTGTGTCAGGTTTGTATTGGGTGACGTTTGTTTACATGAAACAGCGTGATACTTTGTGGTTAGTATTAATATCTACGTTTAAAAATATGTTTAAGCCAATCAAGTGTCATAGTGTTAATGATAATGTTGAGTTAGGTATAGGTAGATATGTACTAAGATGCCAGTCGTAGCGCAAGTGTAACTGTAAACACGACTGGTTGTGGGTTCGATCCCCATTTGAAATAAAATGTTTATTTTAGTTTATATTTTCATTTCATCGCACTGGTGTCGAGACACGGCGCGGCGTTGAGTTCCAAGAATCAACAAGAGGTGTCTCTAGAATTAGGTGGAAAGTGGGGGAGCGTTTTAATACTTGGTTCCCACTGCCTTCCCTACAGCGTGAAATTTGTAGGGACGTTTATATATTATATATACTAAGCTAACCATGTCACTCTAGAATAATAAATTTTTAATAAATTTTATATTTTTACTTACAACAAAATGTTAACAAAGCAAAAGCTATGTTTAATATGCGATATCGGAAACCTCGTGACGGATTTATGGAATATTCGAATGCGAATGAAGCAAGACGCAAGAGGTGCCTCATTACTAAAATCCATTCTTTCATACATTTGTTGACCACACGTTCTTCATTTTTAGAGAACTGCATTATATGAACTAATTAACATAAAACCAAGCAGCTTTACACCTGAGGCCAGGAGCACAAGGCTGTGAGTGCGATTGACTAGTAATATCAAATATGTCATACACCGAGTAGGAATCGAACCCACAATCGTCGCATTTTTAGCTTGCACTATCATTGTTGCGCCGTCATTTTTACCTCCGAGTGCATTATATTCTTATATTCTATTTCCATCAAAGAGAAACGGTAGTATCTTAACGGGAATGGAGTGACTTAACACTAGATTCCCATGTTTCCTCTGCTTACCCTTCTATGTACTGAATACATCGAACAGTAAAAAAAATATCAATGCTAAACCTAATCTCTTTTTTTTGGATTCACGCTGTGTCCGCACAGCAGGGTAGGCAGAGGGCACCTAGTTTTAAGACACTCCGTTTTCCACTTACCGCCAAATTTTGGACGCATTGCGCCTCGAATGGCGGAACTCAATACAGCGCATTGCATCGATACCAGAGCAAAGAAAAGAAAATATAAATGTAAATAAATATTTCATTTTCTCGAGTGAGGATCGAACCCACAACCGGTTGATTTTACACTCACTTGGCCTCATATAATCTTTATCTATTATATTATACTATTCACTGTAAAATCAATAAAATATACTACAAACTATGCACTGTAAATAAATCCAGCTCTCTGAGAAACTCTCCTACGTTACATATTTAAGCTTCCATATTATCTTAACTCCTTATTGGTATCTGTCGGACTGTCAGTCACAAGTCACCACGAAGTCCTTTAATTGGTCCTGATATAGAAGTATATCGTGGTCACAGCCATTGTACAGCGTTCACTGTGATTAAAAAAGCCTGTGCATTCGTTCCAGGCACTTTAGACTAAGGTATTAGTTTCACGTAATTAAGAGGCAAAAAAATTATACTTGGTTTCACAATGTAAAAAATATTTTTGAACATTTAAAAATGTATAGAGATTTACATTTTTTTTTGCATATAGGGAGTGTAGGGACAATTAAATGACAACATATTCCATTTTGAAGTTTCCGCTTAATTTAGTTCGATTTAGTTTGTTTTTTTTTTCGCTTTACGTAGCTTCGTAGAGGGAGAATAATGTTAAAACACTCCGCTCTCCGTTTTCCGCCGACACAAACAAATACATTTTATTAAAAAAATATAATTAAAATATACATTTTATTTCCTTCAACTATTCAATAATTTTAAATAAAGTCTTAATAATGTAATGTATTAATTATTTGTGCATAAAAGTACAAACATAAGCTAGTAAATATTTTCTTTTACCATATCTTCACTTATAATTTTTGTATGGTAAAAATTTAATATTTCTAAGTACAACTTTATATTTACATTTCCAAATACATTTTCATACATAGGTTTTCCAACACGTAGACTTGTTTTCGTCACAGCGCCCAATTTATGTCTGTAAAGATATATTAATTAAGACTATAAATATATACGAAACTGACATTTATATGTAGGTACGTTCTATATGAGAAAGACGTGCCATTTCACGTGAAACGTCCATTTCTTACTTTAAAATATTGTAAGATGGCGTCAAGAGTTTATTTGAAAGCAGACTGGCGAAGTTTTTAGGTTGAAAATTCTGTAAACTACAAACTTACAAATTATTTAAATTATCATAATTATTTTTCCCTCTTTCCGCCGCAAAAGCCGCTGTAGCGCAGGAGCACAGGTGTAGGACTATAAACGCGACGGTTGTGGATTGGATTTCTTCTTGAGTCAATTTAATATCTTTATTTCCTCGCTCTGGTAACGAGGCAAAATGCGGCTTAGAGTTCCGCCATTTAATACGCAATGCCTCAAGAATTCGACGGAAAACGCAAATATAAGTGTCTCAACCCTAGGTTCCCAGGATAGAGTTTGAAGCTAAAAAAAACAAAATTTTTGTTTATGCTCATATATTTCAGATAAAAAAAATTTGATGACGTATTGCCAAAAAAAGTTTCATAAATTAAATATAATGTTATAGTTCTTAAAACTTTACGGTATTTAAATAATTTTAATGAAATTAAATTACTGTACATTACCTTTCACACGTACGTACGTACCTACACAGGTGTCTGCCATTGTCCTAATGTGAACCTGGAGTTAAGACACTCCGTTACACATTAGGACAATTCTGTTTCCCATTTCTCCACCGAACTCTTGAGTAGCGGAACTCAACGCCGCACTTTGAATCATCACCAGACCGAGGTAATGGAAAATGCCGTCAAAACCGTCGGGCCTACAGTCGCTCATAACTATCTCTTCGCCACGACTACAGCTTAACTGGTGATACTTTTTTATATTCACACTGTATAGTTGGTTAGTACAAAGCGACATGTTTATCTTCATGCCAGTTCATTTGCTTGTTAAAACATCTAAAAATATTTTTACATATATATATTTTACTTTTAAAAAAGGTGTCTCCGTAAATACTAAATCCAGAAGATTTAGTATAAAAGGTTCTATAAAAAGTCATATAAGCCATAAGCTATTCTCGCCACAGATATCACTTAAAGTTTCAAAGGTGTAGGCAAAAAAGTATCAACTTATACTATTGGAGAACATGTTAATGCAGACGCCTAAAGAAGCTATCGTGATGCAGGACATGAGATTCATCCGCCGGGAATGTTAAATATCGTGCATAATTAAGTAGCTTGAGCAGTACGGCAGGTCCTGACAAACGTCAGAATCAACGCCAGGAGGAAGAAGAAGCCAAAAAAAGATATCAACATATACTATTAGAGAAGTATTTTTAGAACTGTAGAAATTTAATATTTCACTGGATTTTTTTAAAATAACGAAGTAAAAGTGGTAGTCGTTTGCCTTCGCTTCGCTTCATGCGTCAGTGTGAGAGGCGTTAATTTAATATACGTCCAATAGATTACTGGGTCATAAGATAATTGCGAAGAAACCTTTTAGTTCCGTTTTAATACCCATTTAAAATCACTTACAGGTGCCAATTTCAATTATCCTTGGAGAAGAAAAGTAAACGGAGAATATTGAGGATACGTACTGTGAGATAAATTAAACATATTATACTGATTGTACTAAAACGTGAGTTTAAACGCTATGCTAGTGTGATATTGCTAATATTTTTGACACACTTTGTTCTAAGGTCGTCGGCGCGTAGGAGCACAAGCGCACGTTTGTAAACGCGGCGGTTGTGAGTTCAATTCATACTTGGTCTAGGAATTAAATTCACAACGCAATGCCTCAAAAACTCGGCGGAAAGTGGAGAACGGAACTATCTTGATAGGACAAAAAGTGTTTTAACACTAGGTTTCCAGATTTTCTCTGTCCACCCTTCTATGTGTGGAGTAAAGCGTAAAGATAAAAAGAAAGAAATATAGATTATACTTTTGGGAACATGGAGATTTACGTTATTAGAAAACCTGAATTCATTTTCAAACGGACGCACATTTCACTGCAACAATTAAATGTATTTACTGAAACCTTTTGCATTAAACTAGTATTATAGGGTTATTTATTCCCAGTGTTGGGATCATAATAGACTTAGAAATATTAGAAGCCACGCAAACCGTATATATTAAGACCACTTAATAAAACACACGCAAGGAACGAAGAAACGGCGTAATTCAATCTATGCGAAACCGTACAAGTGGCAGAATGCTTGCACGCTTGGATTTAATTGGAGCCATGGATATTTTATGGCCTATGCTCCGGGGCCATTCATGGCAGGCCATGGTGAGCTTCAAGTGCGGTCATGCTACAATATGATATCTTCGTTTGGATATTTCCTTCCTCTTCTATTATAGATATTGAAAACCAGGTTCGTTTAATTTAAGTTTAATAAAATATCATGATAAGTTTGAATTATATATTAATGATAAAATGATAAAATCTAAATATTTACTGTGTTCAAAAATTTAGTTATATTATTATATAGTTAAAAAAAAATTAAATTA
>DVQM01001514.1:0-11868 GCA_018231645.1 Heliconius ricini | reverse complement strand
CTGCCTACCCTGCTGTGTGCGGGATATAGCGTGAAGCTAATTTATTTAATTTATATTAACCTTAGAGGCGATATTTAAGTTCTTGTAACGTTCTGATCTTTTATTACATAAATCTTTTTATTTTTGGATAATGATTTTTTCTTCTTTGTCGTTTATTAGTATTTACCTATATAAACATAATAATCTGACTTTACAAGTGATTATTATGTAAACAGTTTTTTTTTCATTAATTTTAATATCGTTAAATGAGACGGCGTTTAGCTGTAAACGAGATGATGATCTGATCCGATCCGATCTGAGCTAATTATACTGAAAAAATAATTTAATTATGAAAAAAATGTAATTAAATTATTATACTACACTAGTAGGCTCCTTGTGACTTGCATTTAAAACAGAAAACTGGGCTGAACTTCCTCTATGTAAAGGTACAACTAGTGTTGTACTATATTGTGGGGTTAGATACAAATATTGAACAAGATTATTTATATTAAGGATTCATTTCCGTTATAGTTTAGCGTGAATCTATAACATGATTTAGAACAGATTTTTAAAATTCAAAAAATTTGAATGTCACCTTTAATGTTATGTGGGCAAGGCAGTACCACTGTCAAGTCGAGGAAAAAAACAATGAAAAAATATCTAAGACAAACCGTTGTTTTTATTCAAGAAGTAGCAAATAAATTTACATAATAAAATAGTAAACAGGCAAAGGTTTTACGATTGAAGAGAGTTGCGAGGCTTGGTTTTTTTACAAGTTATGTTTTGGCGTATATATATATATATATATTTATTTATTTATTTATTTATTTATTTATATTTAACGGCCTGATTTTGCGATGACAGGTGCAAAATAATCTGCCAGTGTCACGTATAGTAGAAAAGGCACTAATGATATGAAGCAGTAAATTTTGAGAGATATTATGAATTATAGATTTGGAAGTGAATGAACTGGATCAAACACTAAAACAAACAAACAAACTCTATATTAGAAATGTACAAACGAAAATAAATAGTTAAAAAAATACACACACATTGAGAACAGCTATAACATGTCATTATCTACAATAAACTTTACCAACAATTTAATAAAAGGACTAAAAACTAAAGCTAATATACATTGATAATATACATTTTTAACTAATATACATTTTTATAATATTTTTAATTAACATTAAATTCGTAACTACAAGCGTACCAGTTGAATGTCATTTAAACGCCAAATATGCTAGCAACAAATAGGTACTATATACATTTACATTGTGTCAATGACAAAAATAGCTGACGAAAGTGCCATGGCTTTTGACGTCACGACTATAACGACTTCCCTAATACCGTTGATTGAGATTTAACGACACACAACCCTTATGTAGACTGGCGCATTACGAACAAACATTATGTGGGCAGTGGGCGCCGGCTTACATGCCTTTGGCATTACTAATAATTTTATCATTAGCACGCATATTAGTCTTATTTTGATACCTTTAACGGTATAGAAAAAAATTACAAATAAATCCATTTTTTAGATAATAGACACAAACGACGAATACCTATGCCTACTGTTGATATTGACCCTTAATCGTCGTAATAAAATGGTTTTCATGGTTTAAGTAAATATTCTTGGGTCATATTGCATATTAGTGTACATAAAATCGTATATAAATTATTAATACTGCAAATAATGTTTTTATTACGAGTGGGAAATTATTTCCCTTTACCTATTCATGAACAACCAAAGTGTGCAATAATTTCCCCTTGCCCGGGTATGTCTATAAACTTAAATAGTCTAGTAATTTACCCTAACTCTACTTTTGAATTTTTTTTTAATAAATATGCACTGAACTACTTACGTAGGTGAGGTGGAGTATCAATGTACGAATAATGGGCCCAATGGAAAATAAAAACTTTTTTCGAAGATATTTATTTTAAAAAAATAATTAAACAA
Organism: Heliconius ricini; assembly: GCA_018231645.1. Lineage (NCBI taxonomy): Eukaryota > Metazoa > Arthropoda > Insecta > Lepidoptera > Nymphalidae > Heliconius > Heliconius ricini. The sequence goes on along the minus strand of DVQM01001514.1, from coordinate 9,926 downwards.
AAGAAATTGCTTAAAATAATCTAACGGACATAAAAACATATTAAAATACAGTGTCTAATAAAATTAAAACCAATATTTTAATACATAAATTGGCAAAACTAAAAAAATCGACAAAAATAAATCCCAACTTTTTTATCTCCACAATTTATCTATATAAATTAATTAAAAATCGAGTTCGGGAACGGACAAAGGTAAACCACTTACAATAACATATTTCAAACGAATCAAAATCACACAAATACCACGTTTTCGCATTAAATATCATAACAAAGTTGGACAGTATATAATAAATTAGTGCATAACGAATCAAATATATAGTTATTTTTGATAACATTTTGCATATTTATGGTTCTACAACAATAACATACAACACAACGTAACATTCTGACGCTGACACTTGACATTTAAAAAAAAGGAGCTTTTAAAAAATAATATTTTTTTTATTTCAATTGTTCCGTAATATATATTCTTTATAACTGATATATTACTATTTATTTTAGGGTGCCTATTAAGAAAATATAACTTAGGCACTGTCATACAAAATTTTACGATAAACACATTTTTGTTTTGACCTGGCGGATAATACTGGCGAAGAGATAAAATGTACATTAAATGAAATATGAGAAGATTATCGTAAGCGAGAGTTTTTTCCATATAATTCTCGCTTAAGATATAAATTGTTTTGTTACAGGAAATGGTTTAATAGATGAGAATGAGTTTATGCAGTGGGTGACAAAAATACAAGCGTTACAAGGTTTAGACGTCAGTACGAGTGGAGGGGATTCAGAAGAAGAAATAACAAGAGATTTGCTAGCAGCATTCAAGTGCGTATAAAATTTTTAAATTAATTATATTATTAATCTGCTTATAAAAAAGATAACAATTTATATCGTTTAGGCAGATGCCAACTGCAATAATTATTGTTGTAATTTAAAAAGTAGGGTAGGGTATATAAGAAGATAAAAAATAATTTTAAAGAGTTTCTTTTAAAAACAATTTAATTTTTTAAACAAAATCGACGTTGTTTTACGTTATCTACCTGGCAAGGCAAGGCGAAGTTGTGTTCGAAATAATATTAACAGACATATGTACAGATGATAGATATGTGACTTTTAAAAAGGAAACTAACTAGTTAAAAAATATGTCCGCAGAGTGTTCGATCGCGACGACAACGGGTACATAACGCGTGACGAGCTGCGGTCGGCGCTGGAGATGATCGGCGAGCCCGTCACCGACGCGCAACTCAACCAGGTGCTCGCGCTCGGCGACATCGACCACGACGGCCGCATCGACTATGAAGGTGGGACTTGACAATACTTTTTAATATCAATAATCATGTAGTGTTTAACCCTAGGTGGTATGTGGTAAGGTTTAAGACTAACCTCCGCTCTTGCTCGAAATCACATATAGTAGGATCAAAGGATCTTGATTTTCTTAGAATATTATCTTAATGACACATCTATGAAGAATTATCTACTCATATTATTATTTAAAAAAAAAAGATAAAAATGTCTAGACAGAAAAATTGCAGTTTGATTTTGATTGACATAAAAATTATAAGAAAATTATACAATACAAGCGGGCGCGCAGCTTTGCCTGCTTATTTGCATCCTTAGAGGTGAATTCTAAAAAAACACACGAAACGCTTGTTCAATAAAATATTTTTAACAGTCTGAATTATTTTATTATGAAAATCGGACGCTGACTAAAGATTTTTCCATATAAACTTTCAACACCTTATTTGAATCCTTATTTTAAGGGGTTAAATTCTAAAAAACCGTGAAACACGTGTTCAATGAAATATCTATAGTCTGAATTTCAAATTTTATTAAAATCGGTGCTGTTTCTTAAAAAAAAACCATACAAACTTTCAACCCTTACTTCATCCTTTTAAGATTGAAATTTTTCAAAACCTTTTCTTAGTGGATGTCCAGATTATAAAAATAAACATATGTCCAAATTTCACGTTTCTAACATCAGCAGTTACGGCTGTGCGTGCGTCTTATCTCAGTCAGTTAGTTACATGTCCTTTTATATAATAGAATAATAAATATATAGACAATCATTGGACAAGCATTACAACGTGAGCATTGTTATTGACTTCGGATCACGGAATTAACAAGCATCATGCAAAATAAATACGCGTAATATCTTACTACAACCCCTCTAGATTTGATAGGGGTTGAGTACAATTTAAAACTGATTTATTTATTTTTATTGATACTAATTATTATTAATATTAACTACTTATAGAAAATTTATGAAATTATTTCGACAACATATTTAAAATATATATTTTTTATAATTTTTGTTGCAGAATTTGTGAAGATGTTGTTGTAACATACCTCAACGAAAAGAAAGACCTCACTAGTTGTATTGGTAGGTGATAGATAAATTTTGTCTTCAATGTCTTGAGATGAGGACGCAGGTCTGTTAGGAGTATAGTTATTATGAAATGTCCAAGAAGTGACTTAGGCTAATTTATTTATATATTTTTATAGATTACTCAAATAAACTTTAGACGTACCTTATGCTTTACGTATCCGGTAAATTAGATGCCGACTACAGGCACATGAACAGGGTGCCACGCTATTATAGCAAGAGAAGCTGACGATAAGCCTTATACCTCGGAAATTCAGCGGAAGTTAGGGAACGGAGTGTATTACACTAGCTTCCCGCTGCCTATCCTTCCATGTATATGACATGTGAGATACACAAAAATATATGTTTAATAAAAATATTTGTATTTATGTTTTAATTGTATCATAAATTTTCAAGTAACGTATTGTTAGTTGACAGTATTGCTTACAGTATTTGATAAGAGTTTTTTTATGTTCTTTCTTATAAGAAAAGAAATTTCATTTCTCTTAGGAAAGGAAATAAAAAAATATATACTAACTCAGGCTGTATTTTAATGTAGCATCATTATTTTAATTTTTTTTTGCATATTTCGCAATACCACTTATTCGGCTCATTAAATAAGCTTTTTTATATTTAAAAAAAAGGGGCCGTTGTGAAGCAGGGGAATAAGCTTGTGAATGTAACGCAACTGCTATGTGTTCAATTCCCTATCGCAGGAATTAATTACTGTGTATTGCATATTTTCATTTCTCCGCTCTGGTACCAAGGCTAAAGCGTGGCGTAAGTTTCCACCACTCAACACATAATACCTCGGAAATTCAGCGGAAGTTAGGGAACGGAGTGTATTACACTAGCTTCCCGCTACCTATCCTTTCACGTATGTGAGATACTACTCTTAGATTATTTTGTCAATCCGCTACAAACTTAATAGATATTTAAATATTGAAATATAATGTTTCCAAAATTTTTTTTCGGCTACTAATGAAAAGCTATAATGGAATTGTAAAGTACACATTTCAGTATGCTTATCATAAAATATATTGATTTTATGGTTGTGAGAAATAATTTATAAAAAAAATGTACATAGCAACATATATAATTATGTTCAGCGTAAACACCAAGTGCCCACATCTTTATATGTAACTAGTAATAATTATATTGTTCGTCTTATGTGAAAACGATTGCAAATGTGAACTAATCATAAAATAATTTATTTTTTCTTTACTTTAAAGGTCACATGTGCAATAGTTTAACAGATTTCAGCCTTTGTAAGGCATGTGCTGTGGAATATACATGATCGAATAAATCATAACTTGTTGTTATAATTTCATTTTTGAATGTGCTATTTACTCCTACCCTCATATTCAAAGTTTCATAATACTAAAGTCCCAGCTCAAACCAGTTGGTAAGATTGTAGCGATTACTCGTTAAATATTTGCACATTTACAATTTATAAATAAAAGTGCACAGGAAAAAATTATAATTATACTTTTCTTGATCATTAGCATGCACTCAGTCTTCATTGGCCAAAAACTTTCCTATAAAGTCACATGGTTTAACCTCGTTTGGATACCAGTGAGCCATGATGTGACCCTTCTGTTGCCATTGATGGGTTATCTCTTTCAAGTTTATAAAACCCTATCAAAATTAATGTTAACCAATTAGTATGCTTATCAAAGTTATAAATGCTTATCAAAGTTAGTCTTTGTAGAGCATCGGCACAGCGTCTGACTACAAACGCAACGGTTGTAAATTCGATTATTATCTAGGGAAATGAATGGTTTTCGTTTCATTTCTACAACAACAAGAAAATACAATTAGGTGGAGAGTGGAAAACAGGGGGTCTAAGCACTGTTTCCATTTTTTTATCGGGATAGAACGTGAAGTTAAAAAAAATCCGATAGGTAAATATTTATACCTAAAATATTTCTAGAGGCCAGTTGCAGCGGTACGAAGTGTGACTGTAAAACCGACTTGTTGGGTTCTATCCCCACTCGAGGAGATGAAATATTTACTTAAATGTATATTTCTGTTTCTTCGCTCTGGTATCAAGGCTAAGCGCGGAGCCTTCGTCGATCTGCCACTCAACACACAATGCCTCCAGAATTCGGCAGAAAGTGAGAACGGAATGTCTTAACACTAGGTTCCCTCTGCCTGCTGTGTGGGGGATACAGCGTAAATCTGATTTGATTTGATTTTTTAAAATATTTCTATCACACCTTTAATACCAAAACGTCAATTACTCGTAGATCTGTGACACATGCATTTTTGTAAAAATAATCCCTCAATTTCCTTCGGCAATCCAGCTCGCTCTTTGGAATGTCAAAATGTTTTACTGTGGATTTTATAAGCAATATTTAAAACAAGTATAAAAAGATAATATAAATACAAAATAACGCAGTACCTAATGGTAGATTATAGATACTTCACACTTTTACCATCCAAAAATTTAAATGAAGTTTCCCTATTTTTTCTATTTCTATTATAAGTACCTAGATAATTTATTGGTATATTGGATATTGTAATATTGGAAAGTAGAGTTCTGTACAATAAAATACAATATCTTACTTTAAATATAAATAATTTTTAGTTAGTTATTAGTTTATGTTAAAAAATATTTCTACTTTTAATAGAATCAAATTCTAAACATAAGGTAAGATATTTATTATCGTCTGACTACCTTATGTGATAGATATGATACTGTATCAGAAAATTCATTGTCATATTACTAAAAAACTCACTGATGTATGGAATATATCGATAATATGCTCTGTATAAGCTCATAACGAGTATGTGGGACTCAGAACAATTAGTTGAAAATATTGGCTTAGCGATTTTGCACCCTGAAGAAACTGCGGCCATAACTTTTAATAAAAATATATTTAGTGAACAAATTTATTTGAAATTTAAAAAGAAAACGAAAGTAGATATTCTATAAATCAACTTTTTTACGCCGACGTGCATTGACACTTAAAATTTAATTGTCATAAAAACCGCGAAGGTCCCTTTTCCTTTTTGCATAATGGTAAAATATTATTTAAAGTAAAAATATTACCATGAGTCCAGTCGCAAGGGCTCAAGTATGTGACTGAAAGCGCGACGTTTGTGGGTTCGATTCCCACTCATCATTAATATTTTCACTTCCCCGCTCTGATAAGACGAGGCAAAGCGCCGCTCTCAAAAATGCAATCAAGCAATGTCGCCAGACTCCCGTTCAGTTGAAATACCCTGTTACGTGCGGGATACAGTGTGAAACTGATATGCAAATATATTATGTCAGATTGTCTACTTTTTGGACGTAGCAGTACTCGCACAATGAACCAAAAATAAAGCCAAGAAATATATTTGTTCTTTAAATGAAACCACAGTTTTAATGTCTCTATAAAAGCCTAATACAATTTAAAAACAAAAAAAATCCTCCTTACAGAAATCGGTTAAAAAGTAGCCACAATGGACCATCATAATTTTATTCTTTATAATTAACATAACTTAAAGTTGGTATGGATTTATGTGAAGCAGAGCTCTTATTTGAGCTTGTATTAGTTAGTAATAATACATGATTATAAGGTAACATATTTCTCTATTTCATAATTTTTATACAATTATTTATTTCAAGAATTTATTAGACTTATATTTTAATCTAGACCAGAGAAGAATTTTGATAAGAAATCTTTAGGTTTAGGTTCTTCAGTAGGCTTGAAATATGCCATTACATGACCTTTTTGTTTCCAGATGTTTACTACTTCTTTGAGTTCCATTTGTCCCTGAAAAAATATTTTGTTTACTAAGTATTTAAAGTATACACCAATTTACTCAAATCTAATTAATTTAATCAAATCACAATAATAATAAAATAAAGATCTTAATTGAAGTGTATATGAATTAAATGTATACCCACTTTGATAACTAGCATATCAATAACTCTGATATCAGTAACATCTTTGTTTTTCAGAAATACTTCTCTTAGTTTTGCACGACATTGTTGTTCTGATTTTGGAATATCAAAGTCTTTAACTGAAATAAAATTTTATATTAATATATCTTTGAGGTCCTTATATGCATTGCTTAAAGGATTTTTAAATAAGATAAAAAAAATTAAAACAATATAGTATATCAAGTGAAGTGCTATACACCTTCTCAAAAAATAATTTTAAGGTCTAATTCAATGAAACAAAACTTTTTAGCTGGAACTGTAACCATAATCCAATTTTCCGCTTTGGAAAGTTCCAGTTTTAGGCAAAATATTTAGGATAACTAAAGTCAAACCAAAATATTCTTAGAGGTGGTAATTTCAATCAATTTTAACTCCGAATTACATGGTTTGAATTTCAACAATTTTTGAGATATTAGATAAATATTTTTTTTGTAAATATTATACTGTGACAAATTAAGGGTCAAAAAAAAAATATTTATTTATGAAATCTTCTCCATGCATGATTTACTTGCACTTGAACTTTAAACATTTTATTTTTATAATTTGGAATAAATAAACAATTGAATATAATGTGAATATGGAAGGTTTAACCTTCAACTTAGAAAAATGGTTATCTTAATTCAATGTAAGTAAATATAAATACATATATGAGTATATGAATTATTGTCATTACAACGGTACAACGGGATTGTGTGGGTTTTATTACTTGTGGACTACACGAATAAGCCGAGTGACGCCCGACAAGTACAAAGTTTTTAGCAAGGTCGAAGACTTCGGACTGTTTTTGGCCCAAACCGAAAGTATGACCGAGACTAAAAATCTAAATTAAATTGATGACATAACAGGTTACAAACCTATGTAAGGAATTTGACGAAACCATGCTTTGTATAAGTTTAACACGCGTAATCTGGCTTCAGCTTGGCTCAATGATAGAACTGGCCTTACGTTTTTCGTACCAACTTGAATGGCCTGTCTTGCAGCCATTTTATAAAGATATTTCCAGTTTCTTGTAGGTTTAATAATTCGCTCAATATTATTTTGTCAACAATTGACAGCTGACAGCAACTGACATTTGACATAGCGTATACTTACTACTTATAGTTTATAGTTTTCTCCACACAACGTCACATTGGCAAAGTGATATGTGCTCTACTGGCACGCTCGGAACGCCATAATCAAGGAACCAACCAACCAACCTACAGTTATAGAGTTACATATTGTTACTTGGCATTAATAAAACATTTGTCAAAAGATTTTTTTCATATTACTTTAATAACTTTTATCATCATTTACTTTGGAATAATTTTATACATTTCTATCACAATAAACAACTCATGTTACGAGCCTATGGCAGCCATACTTTCGTAATTTTATAAAACTTGAAAGTTACTCTGTGCGTACATACCCAGCATTGGAAAGCGCGATCAGGTAATATTTAATTATAATGGTCATTACTTTGGCAATTAATTGGTAAATAAGAGGCCTCGCATGATACAATATATATAATATGTCAAAGTTAGAACCAGGAGAATTTATCATTAATTTTATAAATTAATAAGCCGATACTTGCTCTCATTATTTTTGTAGGCGCTCATAGCACATTAGGACTTGGGGAGTGACTGGCAATGGGTAACATTATTTCTAATATTATACCCAAGAAAATATTAAAAAATAAACTTTATAATTTAACGAAAGTTTTATGTACTGTATTTACCTAATAACTGCCAGGTAACATTATTAAATATTTTTGGAGAGTAAATATCAATACAGGGTGTATATGTAGATAAATTTTACAACATAACGCCTGTCTCTTTGGCCATTCACTTTAATTAATAAAAATATAAATTAATTCATCTTATTATAATTTAGGTTTTTTTTAGTTCTAAGCTTTATCCCACAAAATTTTTCTAGACTTCATGAAATAAAAACACAATTTGAACAATTATGAATTTTAATTAAACAACAAACAAATAAACAAATACAAAACAAAACATCACTTATATTATACTTATAGTGGACATGTTTTAGACCCATGTTTCGGTGTAAGTTCTGAACTATAAGGATTTATGAGGAACGTGTCTTTCATACGTCCAGGCATATATGTAAAGTAAATATCTCTGAAAAGGAACACATGTTTCGTATTATTCTTTGTTCTGATACACATAATAAATAATAAAAAAATAATTATAATAAGAATTTAAAGGGAATTTAATCCCGCGCCTCTTACAAACTGTCCGTATATTTATTATATATTTCGTGAGTTCTTTTAGCACAAATATACGTAGACGTAATCCTCGCAAATTACATATAGATTTTACTGTGGAAGAAACTAAGAGTGGTACATTAATATTGATATTTTTAGACTGAATTTCACTTAATTACTAAGTGATAATATACATCCATACATTGTTAGGCCGTACTCAACGTGGCGCTTTGTCTTATTACTAAATCAGCAGTGAAACAAAATTATTAAATCCTCCGACTCCAGGCGTCAGACCCACAATAGTCGCATTTCCAGTAAGATGAAAATAATGTATTTATTAAATTTTATAGAAATTACAACAGTCCCTCCTCATACACAATATTTGTGTTTTCACACTAATGTATAAAATAACGTAAAACTTTTTTGTATATAATAAAAATATAAGTAAAAAATAAGTGACTTACAAGAACGGTTTACTTGGATATACATCATATTTCATAGTTGACCACCACAACCGAGTCTGATTGAGCTGCTTTAATCTGTTTCTGGTTACAAAGTCGTTTAAAAGTATTTCAAACTGTAAATAAATATATGTCAAACATTTTGAACTATCTTTAACAAAATTCTAACATACAGGATGTAATGCGGTCGTAGGATCGGTTGTCTATGGGTAGAGGATCTCAACACTTATCCATTTCTTCTTTCTTATGTTTGCAGATTTTCAGTGGTTCGGCAGGAGAGTTTAAGAATTTGTGTTTTATGGTAAAAATTCAGAATTTAAAAGAAAATTGGCAAATACAGCCTTAAAGTTAAGATTGCGCTCGTGGTTTCTTATTATAGCTCAACAGTCGGTCTGTTATATAATGTAATATTTCAAAACTATGGGCTTATGATATATCTTGGAAATAACTTAAAAATAAAAATAGTTTTTCCATATTTAAATAAGCATTTTTTTTTCTTTTAAGGGATGTGACGAAAAAAAAACTGGTACTTTTTTTCCTGAAGTAATTTAAAGAAACTACTAGTGTTAGTATAGAATAATCTCTGAAAATTTCATAGGCGCAGTTAAAAATATTTCAGAGAGATCATTAAAAATAATTTGAAGTATAGGTACAAGGTGTAAGTGTCAGCACCATACTTATTTAGTTTTCTAATAAATATTTTTCTTTTCTAAGTGTGGAATAACACTTTGAAAAGGTTTTATACATTAAATGAAACCTTAGTTTCATTAAATAAAACTATAGTTTCATTTAAAGTGGTGGTGACACTATTTGTAAAGACCAGGCCAGTCGTGGCGCAGCGGCACTAGCGGTGCGACTATAAAACTGATTGGTTGTGGGTTCGATCCCCACTCAAGAATATGAAATATTTAGTTAAATTTATATTTCTATTTCTTTGCTCTGGTGTCGAGGCTAAGCGCGGCGTTGA
>DVQM01001513.1:0-11871 GCA_018231645.1 Heliconius ricini | reverse complement strand
TGCCACTCAACACGCAATGCCTCCAGAATTCGGCAGAAAGTGGGGAACGAAGTGTTTAAAACACTCGGTTCCCTCTGCCTACGCTGCTGTGTCGGGATACAGCGTGAAGCTGATTTTGTTTTTCTATAAGTCCGTCTTGTGGTATAAGAAATAGCTGATATTTTTTATGCCTACATAAAATTATTCCAATTTCAGTACGTATAAAGGTAGAATACACGTAACGTGTATTCTACATTCGGGTTATTACGTATTCCCGATTCAATATAATAAAGACAAAATAACTAGTCAACTTAACTAGTTTTTAATTAACTAAAGTTCGTTTTTCGTATTTAATGCCTAAACCGAACTAAATATCTAAATACTGATAAGATTACTCTCTTAATAATTTTACGTTTGCACTTCTATATAAATATTTATAATGCCAAAAGTATTTGTGAAAAAAAAGTGAGCAGTAAAAGGTTGGGGAAGACCTCGGATGACCATCAAAAACACAAAACAGAGGAGAGTCACATAAAGAGCACAAGGACCCCCCGGAGGGAATGTATGAAGAGATTGAGAACACTGAAAGAGGCGAAAAGTCAATCAAAGCAATGAACATCATACTCTAGAGTGTTGAGCTGTTTACGTCATGTCATTATTATTGTCAGGGCCAAACTCCTAACATTACTGTTATCTATCTACTGATAGCAACATATAACGAATTGATATGATAACTACAAAATAGGTTGTTAGGTTGTTATTGATTAATTAAATTTTGTAATACATCTATTAATTCTAGTGATCGTTGAAGGTACTTAAAATTGTATAATAGGTAATTTAATAGATATTTAAAAACAAAATGATAAGCTTTCAGTATTATTAATAACCTCGATAGCAACGGGATTAATTATCAAATATGATTTTTAATTGTGTTGGCCAAGGCCAGTCGTGGTGCAGTGCACAAACTGTAACTGTAACCGCGACTGGTTGTGGGTTCGATCCCCACTCAGGGAAATTAAATATTTATTTAAATTTATATTTAGATTTGTTCGCTCTGGTGTGGAGGCAAAGCGCGGTTAATGATAATGTATGATGTTTTGTAATAATTAAAAATAAGAAGTGGTCTTTCCAGAGTGCAGAAACAAAAGCAATTTATTCTCTAAGTGAGAATCGAATCCACACCCACAATGTTTACAGTCAGACGCTAACCCACTGCGCCACCACAGCGCACTTTATTGAAGTCTTTTTCTACTACAAGACTATATTGATATAACTTATTTATTTATGCACCGATTGACATAAAACAAACACTAAATCTTAAGAGTAGTTTGCCAAAATACATAGTGAAAATTGCATTTTAATTGGTTAAGCCGTTATTGAGATTAGCGTGAACAGGCGCACAGACAGACTTACAGACAGCGAGTTACAGTTTTATTATACGTATAGATTAACGAATAAACATATAATTCATACCACGCATCACATTTATCATATCTTGACCAGTCATTATATCAGTTTACCTTTACAACAATAGATAACAATGAAAAACAAACAATTTGATTTATTTATCACACTTTAAGAAAATATTATTCATGGAAAAGTTATAAATGTTAATAGCAATTATAATGTTAATTACTTAATTAATTTGAGATAGGAATAATATTTATCTAAATGTCCATGTCGTTTGAAAAGAGTATATTGAATTAATCGGCGAATATTTAACGCCTTTGTGGCACAGTAAGAACCCGAGGGTCGTAGATACAAATTCTTATATGTCTACGACAACTTAGTTAGTGTGGCGTTGAGTTCCGCCACTCAACAAGCAATGTCTCAAATTCGCGGGGGAATGTAAAGAAAAATGTTTTAACACCAGGCTACCCCTACCTACTCTGCTATATACGGAATAAATAGTGAAGCTGACGCAAATATTTAATGGAATGTTGTTAGGTTCTAAAATAAGAAAAGTATAGAAATTAACTATATAAATAGATCAAGACTAATAATCTTCGTCCCGAAGACGTAGGAGAACCCACATACAATACATAGGAAAACCGTGTTTAAAACATGCGTACGATACGTAGGCAATAATACAGACTCTTTATGAGCTGAAGGACGCACGTCGCATGCTTAAAGTATTTACGATTATTAGTCCGTAGGATATTCGCCTTGAGTTTGATTTTACACTGTAAATAAATATAACATAAAACAATTTTAAAAAAAGGATAATTTTACATCATATCCATTTTTAAATGTATATGCAAATAAAGTAGCATTGCTTGTATCAAATGTGTGTGCGTATTCAACATGTTTGAACGTAATACTTTAGAAAATTAATATTATTTGCTATATACATCATCAGCCCCATATCACAGCTAGCAGTAATTGGAAAGCCCAAAAAGTATCCGATATTTTTGGATGTAATTTGATAATTGTTTTATATAATTAATGTGATTGTCAACACATAGAATAATATATAATAAATGTTTACTAAAATAAGTAATAACAAAATGTGATAATATATACGCACTGATAAGAAGGCGCGGTGTTGAGTTCCGCCATTCAATGCACAATGTCTCGAATTTAACCAATGTCTTGACGCTAGGCTCTCACTGTGACCTGCAATAAATGTTAAAAAAATCAATACGCACCTCTCCTTTAGCGACCAGTTGTACCAACTCCTTAAGCTGCTCAATAGTGCCATTGGGGACCACTACTATATTCACGTTCAAATCTTCAGCTTTCTTTGCAAATTTTGGCAATAGCTTTTCACCAACGTCTTCAGTGACTAACACCATTCCACCCTAAATCATAATATGATATTCGTTTCAAATGTTTAAAAAATATATAATTAACAAAAAAAAATGAAATTTTATTTCAATCTTTAGTCGTAAACACTTAAAAATTTAAATTATACAATTTATTATAACAAAAGATATTTTTACCGGGGCCAGACACTGTAGAGAACGATGTAACGAACGTGAAGTGGTGCCAAAGTTCATTACAACGTCGACAGGTCCCCCACAAGCGTCGGTGGTACGCTCCACCAGTTGCCGTTCGTATAGATCTTCAGACCATTGCACTACTTTTAAACTGGATTAAAAAACAATAATGTTAATAACTTTACGTAAATAATCATCACTTCAATAATTTGATTCTAAGCTCTACATACTCTTCCTCCTCCTTAGCGAGCAGAAAGCCCTCATCCTTCAAAGTAGCGACCGATATGTGAACGCGGTTGTGATAAGACAATTTCTTGAAGTAATGCGTAGCTATACGCAGAGCCCAAAGTGCGAGACCGCCCGTCCCTACAATAAGGACTGTAGCTTTATCTTTCTTATTGGGTCCTTCCAAAATCCTGTTCAAGCACTCAGTAGCTGTTTGTACTGTATTAGTTGCCAGCAGGGCACCTGTGGGAAGCATTGCAGCCACACTTAAAGGTAATTCTGCCGGTATGGGCACCAAACATTTAAAATCTGGTACCACAATGTAATCTGCATATCCATGTGGTACACCTTCATAAGGATATAACACTATCCTGGTTCCCACGGTGATGCCGTCCATAGATTCAGCTGCCTTTCCGATAGCATCCACTACACCAGCAACTTCATAGCCTGGAAACAAAGCTCCATCTCTAAGGCCTATATGTGCAGGTGTAGATGTATGTATTCCAAAACTTTCCATTTCCCCTGTTAAGCTTCCAATAGATGAAACAGAAGATGTGCTGCATACTGAAGCTGAACGAGTTCTATTAGCTCTATAGCAAGCCCCAGCATAGACCACTCGGATTCTAGCTCCGTACATTGGCACATCTGGGACAGGTACATCGAAACTAAACACACACTCCCTCAGGGTGGGTCCAGGTGACTCAATTGATACTTGTCTGCACAACTTACTCATGGTTGATTTTGATTTTACCCTGTAATTAAATTCAATCTTTGTTATCAATCAATATTGTTATCCCTTTTTGGAAATTATTTGTTTAACTTGCAAATTAGTGTTTTGACAAAAATATCACAATCTTGTTTGGATTGGAGGAAAAGAATAAAATTAAAATATAAAATATTTATTGTATTTGAAAAATAGGTTTACAAATACTTTGTTTGCTGTACATTATATAATAAAAATTCTTTAAATTTTACAGATACATTTGAATAAATAATGTTTTTTTATATATTGTACTGCAAAATATGAAAATAAGAAACATTAAAAATGTATGGGCACTGTAATTGCCTTTTTTTTCATGTTAATAATATAATATGATATAATATTATAAGAAATTATATTAGTATACCCATAAGAGTAATTCTTCTAGTATATTAGAGAATAAATAATTATTATATATACATGAGATTAGTATATCAATATTTTCCAACATATTACAAAATTACACAATCTCGAAAGAGTATCTTACCTTTAATCTTTTGAAGTAAAATATTTTTTTAACACAAATGTAGTGTAGTGAATTTGAATAAAAATCTATGTTTATAAATAACAGAGGAATAAAATAGACGTTATTGCTTGTTAACAGCCAAGTATGTTTTGAACAACACTTTAAATAAACAAGGACAATGAACGATTAATGACTAACAACATCTAGATCATATGAGCGTCAAATGGGAAACAAAAGAAGAAAGAATACAAAATTATATAAACTGTTATGACCTTTCTGATGACCGAAGGTCATATCAAATAAACAAAAAGAAACATACCAACATTAATCCTTATTTGTAACAGACAGAATAATTTCTAAAAATATCGCACAGAAATAATATATTTTCTTTTCAATTACTATTGTAAAATATTTCTATCTGACGACCATTTAAACTTTTATTTATTAAATTCGCTCGTATATAGTAAGCACCTCAGTAATAAAACATAACAACTTACGGATTTTCGTATAGGACAGCAAAAACAATTGTGAATCACAAACACTTCGTCTTAAATAATAAAAAGTAGCGTTTTCATTTGTTTTTATGGCAGGCCCATTATACACATGACATCTAGCATAAAGTCCAGCACAGACTAGTGTAGTACTGTAACCGATTGACTAATTGATTATTATTGGTCATTTTATACAATATTTTACTAAATGTATATTTTTTGATTTAAAATTATAATAATATTATATATTAATACCAAGTTAAAATTACTTTTACTTACTTACTTTTTACTTTTACTTAATTAAAATTACTTAACTGCAAGTAGCAGAAAACATTACATCAAATATTAATTCGATAGCTAATTATGGTTTGCATTTTTGAACTAATTGATGAGTTAAAAACTGTGTGTAGTTTATTCATTTTTTTCATTATTAAAATAAGTTAATAAATAATTAAAATCACTCAACTCATCATTTTATAATGCGCTTCTTATTTCGTTTATAAAGTGAGTACAGTAATGACATTTCGTGGCACTGAATACATGGTGTACATATAATCGGTAGTGAGTACATAATTAGCATTTAACATTTACAAGATTAATAGATTATTGTTTTAATTGCTATGTTTTTCTTACGTAAAATTGTTTATTACTTAACTAAAACAGTTCTTGTAGGATCAATTGAAGTAAATGATATAATATTATAGTAAATAGAAAAAATAAATAATAGCAACACTGGTTGGCGTGGGTTCTTTGGTAGTCATTGTTAGCGATTTTAGCGTGGGTTGCTTGTTGTATATTTTCGGGGAATTCATTCATTGGTAAGTGTAATATATATATTTAAATATATTAATTTTGATTAATCTTTGCTTCTTTAGATTATGTAGTAGTATATTAATGTGAATTTAGATAATAGCAATTGAAAATAGCAATTGGCTTGTTGCATTAGAGTTTATTTTTTGCTCCCCCTCAGATGCGTGATTTATCAGTCATATTAAAATAATTCTGCGAAGGTATACATCGATATTTAATATATTTCAAGCAATATTTGCCCATAAGTAAACATGAACAATAACATTTAGTTTGCGACTTGATCACAATTGTTTTGTTGTGACTAATTACAACAATATAGAATTGGATCCCAAAGTTTCGAAAATTAAGCAGCCTGGTTTAGCTACTTTTTATTTGCATACAAACTTATTTGACAGTTGTATTTAATGTATTTATAAATCAATTGAGTTTGTGTAACTATTCATATCAAAACACGTATCCTATTAACTATGTATACATATGAAAAATAAATTTAAGTGTAGTCACATACATAAATAAGAAAAATCTTACCACTACCTAATTTGTCATTACGTACTGTACTGTATTTCTATAATTCAAATCTAATCAAATCAAATACATGATTACAAATAAAGAAATTGTATTAGGATAATAAAATACTTCAAAGAGACAAAGCTGATCTAGTAATATGAAGTGATAAATTATTTTGTTCTAACATAGTGCAATGCGAAAAATTTCTGTATTTTTTTTTTAATACATTTTATTGGTAAATAAAACTATTAAGTATAAATGATACAACAATTCTCTGATGAATGAATTTAAAATATTGTATAGATTATTTATTTGTTTTTGCATTGCAAAGGGCGAATTGCTTAAATATATATATATAAAAATCAAAATGGATATATATTTTCTATAACTTATTTTGGTGTAAAGTATAAAAAATCGAATAACTTTAGTGAATCATTATTTATATTTTAAATTTTCAGATAAACACTAAATCTGGAGGGGGCAGACCATATGACATAAAGGTATGTGTTTAATTTAACATTATATTTTTTTATTAATACTAATATTTTTTGGGTTTTCACTGTATCCCACATATAGTAGGGCTTGATTCCACATATGAGAATCAAACTCCACCAAACCAGACAATGTGCTTCTGCACCACAGGAGTTTTAAATGATAATAATATTTTTTACAATATTGATTACAGATGTCTCAGCAGTATAGTCTGCGATGGAATAACCATCAACCAAATTTTATATCTATGTTTGGTACATTATTGGCTACAAAAAACTTAGTGGATGTGACTCTAGCTGCTGAAGGTCAACATTTAGTAGCACACAAAGTGGTGTTGTCGGCATGTAGTACATATTTTCATGTGAGTCTGACTTTTTATTGTTTAATTCTTTTTATATATTTTTGGCTTCATATAAAAGCTGTCTACTCTAGGCAGAACCAACTTTGTGTTAAGAGTGGGACACCATGTGCTGCATATATGGTTCTTCCACTCAATTTTCAGTGGCAGAACTCAATGCCGCTCTGTGTTTGTGCCAAGCAAAGGAAATTAAAATAATTTAGTCCACCCACAACTTGTTATTACAGTCAGTTACTGTGCTGCTGCACTACAACTGCCTCTTGTTTTTATTATTGTAGTTTTATTTCTTTTAAAGATGTTTAGCCTAAGATTTTTAATAAAATATGAAACATTTTTTTACAGTCACTATTTATTGATAATCCTTCACATCATCCAATAGTTATTTTGAAGGATGTAACATTTAATGATTTACGGACAATGGTAGATTTTATGTATTATGGAGAAGTAAATGTCACAGAAGAACAATTACCACAGGTATACTTAATTTTAAATAGAACTAAAAAACATTATTCTATAACTAAGAGCATTTTCTATTTATATATATTTACCTTCATTTATAGGTATTAGAAACAGCAAAAATATTAAAAATCAAAGGATTAACAGAAATGCCAGACTCTACATCATTGACCAGATCTCAAGGTTCATCAGCCGACTTGCCTACTGCCGAAAATTCAAATGAAACGCTCAGACCTTCAATTTCCACACCCTCACCCAGTTTGAAACCAAAAAGGTAATAATACCATACCTTTTTAAGTAATTAATAAAATATTTTTTTATGATAACATAGGGATGGATACAAGTGTTAAGACGTGGGCGTTTAGCCCGCAACTGAAGCTTTTACAGTCAATCACTGTTGCTGAAAATGAATATTATTGCTATGTCACTATGATTATTATTTTAACAATGTTTTTTTAAATATTTTTTTTTATTCAGACGTCGAATGAGTTCTACGGGCTCAGTAGGAAATTTGGGTGTGGATGACAATAGAAGCAATGACTGTGGACAAAGTATGGAATTGATGCGCGAGGCAGTAACATTAAGCAGTGTGCCACAACAGAAACGAAGGGAAATGGACGAACGGATAGACAACTCACAACAGGTACTTGTAACCTAAGATTTCTTTAGCTTCAATTATAAAGGCTTAGTGCCCTAGGTTAAAATATTCCATTTTATACATTATGGATATCCATAAATTATGTAAGGAAGGATTCAAGGAAATTTCAATGAGGTATGAAAAGTTTCCACTGTGAAGTGACAAATTGTGTTATATCACAAATATCATATAATAGCTTATGGACGACCTCTTTTTACTCATTTTAATGATATTCTTGTATCAAAATCAGATAAACCGAATAATTTAAATATACCTACATCTTGAAGAGGAGGTTGATCCTATTACCATCTCATCTATATATACATTAAGAGACTTCTATACTTTGCTACTATAATATCATCAATTATAATATAGATTTGTAAACATGAATTATAATACGATTTTCGAAATTTTCTTATATAGTAATATTAACCAACTTCGAACATTAGGAGGTTATCAATTCAACTGTATGTTTCTGTTTAGACTGGAGAATCATCAAGCATTAATATAGACCAACTTGCCATGGATGCAAATTCTGCTGTCGGTATGTCACAAGGTATGCCTTTTTAAATACACATTTTTATTATTCATAATCTTTATATTTCTTTTATTTTTGCTTTTCAATCATTATTTAGTTTTTATTAATGGTGTATTTGTATTAGGGGCCATCTGTAAATTAAGTCACTTATTAAAAAATGGAGGTGGTTGACCAAGTGTGACTTTCTAAGGGCGGTGGGACTCCAGTATTGTTATATCACATTTAAAAAAGAATATCTAAATACTAAGACCATTTCAAATTTGTGTGATCAAAAATAAAACAGCAATATATAAATCAAACTGCTGTTTTAACTTATTAATTTCTAGATGTAAATTGAAAAATATCTGACATCACTCTAAGTCACACAAATGTGTGCTGTCACTAGGAAGGATCAAAAATTTGTGCAATTTGTGTGACGTAATTTATTGATGACCCCTCAATTGAAAAAAAATGCATTATATGGTATTATCATATAGACAAAAGTTTTAGACTTTTCACATTTAACTCATTTTCATGTCAACAACAAGCTTGCAATAATTGATTTATTTTAACACACTTCTATTATGCTAGATGCTCTGTAACTATTTAATAAAAATTAATAAACATAATATCACCAATGTTATATTTTATATCTTCATTGAACAATAATTTTATATCTTCATTAAACAATATACATTGATCAGATCAGTATCATGGAAGTGGTCAGAAGAAACCTGGGATGCTCTTTAGTAAATGTATAGTTTGGTCTCCATAGATTCATTATGATTATTATATTTTATTATATATTTATATTTTTGAACGTCTATACAGTATTATTTTTACTATGTGTACGCGCGTACGTACTTTCAAATTACGGAATTTGATGTATACTATACACCTTATTCATTATGGCATGAGATAAAATGTAATCAAAGAAAATCTCTCAACACCTTGTCACGCATAAGAGCGGGACTCCCATTTAAGTCAAATTGACTTGATATACTTATTGACCAGATGGTGTCATACGGACAGGGTAACTATCGGTAAAATCATTCCAGGCGAAAGCCTGACGGGCCAACTTCGTCTTCCTGTCCTGGACTTTAACGCCACTCTGAAGAAGAAGGTAGCCGAGAAATGTAGATATCAAATGTAGGATCAAGTGGTGGTTTCTGAATGGACTAATGCAGACCGACTTCCTGGCAGAGATTAAAAGTCATAATCTTTCGACTAACACCGAGACTGTAAAGGATGCTTGGAATCGAGATCAGTTGGCAATC
This sequence comes from Heliconius ricini, assembly GCA_018231645.1. Classification (NCBI taxonomy): domain Eukaryota; kingdom Metazoa; phylum Arthropoda; class Insecta; order Lepidoptera; family Nymphalidae; genus Heliconius; species Heliconius ricini. The sequence goes on along the minus strand of DVQM01001513.1, from coordinate 1,957 downwards.
ATTGCAGCGGGCTGGCGAGTTCTTGGTCTTTCTAGGGGAGGACGTGTCATCGACAGGAAATGACAAGGTGCAGTAGGTGACTCATGAAAAGAAGACTGCCTTTAAGAAGTGACTCATTTACAAATTGGCACGGATAAAGTGACGCAAGATATCGAAAAATGCCTTAGCGTCAGATATCACCTGGGCACGCTGCTCTGTAGTCATGCCTCTGTGAAGAAGAGATGGAGAAGCCACTTCCAGGTGTTGTTGAATACTCAGCATCTATGCAGACTTATTGTTTAACTCGGTAACGTATGAAGAACGGGAAAGCGGTGGGATTTGACGATATTCCAGTCGAAGCGTGGAAATCACTGGGCTCTTTTGGTGTGCTCATACTTACTGTACTGGTACTATGGATGTCAATTTCGCCCTTAAAACTTTGATAGAGGCATACTGAAAAAAAAGTAAAGCTCTGCATGTGGCCTTTTTTGAACTGAAAAAGGCCTTTGACTGTGTGCCGTGTTATTATTTGATCTCATACATTGTAATGTTGTAGTTAATTGTGAAAAATATAATAAAAATGCACAAGTTTTACTAAAAGGTACTTAACCATGAGGATGATAAAACTGTTATATTGTTTATTAAAATATATACTCCTATATTTTTCGTCGTAATTGTAGTATATAATAATCTACGTTTGTACTCTTAAAATGTGTCCATTATTTACAAATTATTATTGAAAATGAAGAAAATAATTTAAAGTGTCTATGGTACTGTAAAACGAAGTGAATACAAACATTTTTAAATTATAAGTTAATTTTTTTCTGGCTTTAAATGTGAAAACGATCTTTTTTTTGTATTATTTTAGCCGTTTTTTTTATTTACCACTTTTCGTATTCGTTTTTTTTAAACTTAATTACTTCTTTTTACTTACAATATAATTTTATAGAATTTGGAAGTACAATTATAAAGATTATTTTATCGATATTCAATAATATAAATCGTAATTTTACTAATTAATACTAGTACTTTTTTTGTCACTGAACACAACATTTATAATATAAAAAACATATATTTTTTCTATACCACAAATTAATGCGAAAATCGGATATTTTAGTGTAAATTAATGTAGTAATTTCATCAACTGTGACATTTAAAACAACCTTTTTTTACGTATTTACCTTTTATCTCATGCCTTCGTGAATAGGATATAGAGAATTAATTGACGCATGATACACGCGTTACCATAGCAACGCGGACAATGTAAAGTCATGTCGCTTTATACAAAAGTACATATTTTCAAATTTATGGTAGTGTATGTTATGTTTATACATTTATTTAACAACACATGGGCATTCAGCACTTCTTTTCTATATAAACTAGTTAGTGCCTCATTTCATACTCCTCTGTTTTCGTGAAGTTTTTTTTTTATTTTATTTTATAAAAAAGTTTTAGTGGCTCTTTAATCTGCTTTGTCTGTTTTTATTTTATTCGACGATATTCTCAACCTATATGAAAATGACCTCTGAATGAAAAAGTTGAAGACAGTATGAGACATTTAGACATTTAAAACGATACATATTTTATTTATTTATTATTTACAATGTTTTATTTAATATTTTGTATATTAATAAGTAAAAAAATATTAAAATATTTAAACAAAATTACAAAAACAAAACTCAGTGAAAATCAATATTCACACAGTGGAAAAGTGCGCACGTTTTGCTTTTCAGGGAAGGGAGATCAATGAAATATGTAGTAGTTCTAGTAAAGTAATGTTTGTTATTATTTATAAATTAATAAATTGTATTACAAAATCATTTATCTCTCTTCCCAGGCCAATGGAGTATGCTGGAGCATACGTACCCGCGATATACGAACGCGTGCCTGCAGCCCGACCAGGGCATGTACCTCAACAACGTAATGAACACGCACGCGCACGGGCACACGCACGCGCACTCGCACTCACACGCCGACG
>DVQM01001512.1:0-11874 GCA_018231645.1 Heliconius ricini | reverse complement strand
AACTAGATTGTGACTGTGGCTTATCATACATTGGTCAAACAAAGAAAAGCATCGGTGTTCGGGGGAAGGAACACATCTCCGATATAAAGAATGGGCATGTATCGAAGTAATGTAAACATACATAGGATAAACCCAGTCACTACGTTAGGTTTGATAAATCCCAAATCTTCCCTAAGGAAAACAGATACATTCATCCGGATGTTTTTGTATTTAAATAATCCGCGAGGCCATTTAAATACAAAAACATCCTAATTTCAATAGAGAAGATGGCTGGAAGCATTCTACCACCTGCCAGCCACTCATAAAATCATTAAAGTCTTAAACCCATCATACCAGAGGGCAAGATACTATCAGCTCATTCTGCAAGAATCCAGGACAGTACGCGAGGAAATTAAGAAATCGTTGGCAGTAGTTTGATTTAATTATTATATCAACTGACAGACGAATGGCACCTCCGTCTACCACCGCATGTGACCACGGACTATTGCAAAGTGTTCGAAATGTCGAGTTTCCAAAATGTAAAATCTTAAATATATGCGATTAATCCGGTTAAATTAGTTTCATTAAAAATGTGTAATAATCGTGAAAATCAAAAAACTTATTAATATATCTTTAGTACTTTTAGGGTCGAGGACAGTCACCTTGTGAAATACATTCCATTCTCTCTCTGTTTTTGCCATGCATTGCAATATTTATTTATAAAAAGCATTTGCTGAAAGTTTTTTTTGTGTATCAACGAGACCCACCAAGCCCCACCAAGTCCCAAACAGGCCTCCAGGGTCGCGACTAGCCGGTACTTAGGTATTAAATTGTACCTAATTGCTCAAAGAAATCGCCTTTTACATTTTAATTTAAGCTAATTTTAAATACTTACGTAAGCCTTTGTGACGGTCGTCGATTGAATAACGTTGTATGTATTATTAAGATTGTTAAGTACTTGTTGTTCTCATTGTGAAGAAAAGATTTATGAATCTATATAAAAAATTAAAAAAAATTACCTTCACGCAGTAACTCGCATGTAGCAGCATACGCAGAGAGAACCTAGGGAATCCTCGACACCAGAGCGGCGAAATGCAAATATTAAATATTTCATTTCGTCGAGTGGAAATCGAACCCACATGTGTGTGATGACATAATCAACATATGTGTGAACAGGTGAATACTTCCTCTTCTCTACAAAAATACTTTATCATTGGCGAGTCGGAAGTGGTATTGAAAATTGAGTCCACGCAGAGGTCACCAGGTCGCCTCGGGCGTCCACAGAAGCAAATATCGTAATATTTGCTTTTGTGGACGCCCTAGGCGGTAGTTTCAAATTGTCCCATATGTAAGGTGTTAGAGAAACACTCAATATTAACTTTTTAACTTTGTTCTGACGCGAGTGTTCGAGTCGCGAGGCGGGATTGATATGAGCAGTTCAAAGGTCTAAGGAGACGTTGTGTGTCGCAAATATTCAAGAATACGCAAGATGATGAGAACCAAGGACTTGTGATGGATTTATCAGCATCAAAGGTGGTAGCCAAAGGCGGCAGGTTTTGGGGGTCGGCAAATTCACAGACCAGTTTTATTTTCGCTGCGTTCATGACTGTTTTTGTCGGTGAATTTTTATTCTTACCTGTTATCTGTAAATTCAGCGATAAACAGTTTGCCGAAAGTTGCCGACATGTACTTGAAAAAGCAGCGAAAATATCGAATTTATTTTTCCCTCTTTCCGCGATCGCTCGGCTCCTTATTTTTCTCCCACTTCTACTACTTCTTGTTGGCTCTGCGTGATTTTCTCATGGTGATAGGAATATTTGTAATTATAAATAATTTGATAAGGATGAAAAAGGTTCTGGTGTTTGAAGATAATAGAGAAGGACGGAAAGTAAGATCAGCGTAAATAGTAAGATATTAGAAGAAGCGAATGAAATACATAAATGAAATATATTGCAAATGAATATGGACGAGCGTATTGCTGCCGAACAGAACAGAGTTGAAGGTGCCCGAGCTGCAGTGACGAGGTACATATGTTGATTGTGGATATGCTTAAGAAAAACTTAAGTTTGTAAACTTTTATAAGTTTCCCGTTGAGATATTAGTACGAAAGCCTCGGTGAGTCCGACTCGCACTTAACAATGTCGTTGAGTCCTTTCTATCTGTTCCGCAAGTTTTATTTGAAATTCATTCCTTGACCTCCGATTGCAGTAATCTATTCGGTGCTAAGCTTCTCCCGTCTTGCCTCAATATATTGCCTAAAGCTTACAACACTCACACAATATATCATGAACACTGGATAATAATGAATAAAATTTTGCAATGTCTAATAAGAAGTATAAAAAGTTAAGCAAGATATGAAAGAGCGGTTTCGCTGTGCGGTTTCTATACAGATATATATGTGTATTATAGCGAGACATCGTGGGTTGGTCTGTGTCACGTGTCCTAAGAAAATTTTATTGTAAAATATTTGATAAATTGCTGTCCTCCGTCCTGCCACCGGCGCCCGGCACCTACCGCTACCACCACTACTTACCTACTTGACATAATATATAATGTTAATGTTAATGGTCGTGATCACGTGAGAATAAGGAAAGATCAAATAGATAGTTTCCGTCTGTGCCAATGCGGTGTAATATATTTTAAAGAAGATATTTTCAGCTTTTGTCCCGATGTAGAAGGATGTTAAATAGTAAAGGTATACAGCTATTTATATTTTAATTTTCTTAAGTAATTAAAACATTATTCTATATATTTTATTTTTTGTTTAAGTCTAAGCAGATATGTATAGTTTTGAAGTCGGTCCAATTTTTTAAATAGAGAGAGAGAGTGAGAGTGCGGAAAACATGATAGAGAGGCACGGCCGGTACTCCCCTCAACAGAACAACGCAGTTTGGAGAGTCTTAAATATCACTCCTGTATACAAGCTGGAAATAAGTCGTTAATCGCACACTTTTAATTGATCTGTAAAAATATTTCAATTAATTTATTATCAATAAGCTCCGTTGTATAATACAAAATAGTGATAATTCACTTATTACGTGATCTGGAATTAGCGTCAATACATAGACTTGACGATGAGTTTGCCCATGCGTGTTTCCATTGCTGGCGACGTGACAAATAATCGTTGTCAAATATAGGACCTCCTAGTTTATGAAAAAAGGAATCAGCTTAAAATAACATTTAAAATACAGCAGTGACAAGTGTCCAGTATTAGTATTTAAATTAGTTTCTTTGTTTTAAGTTTCACGCAGTATCCTGCTGTGTTTAGCAGGGTAGGTAGAGGGACCTAGAGTTAAGACGCTCAGCTCCATACTATCCGTCATATTCTAGGACTTTGCCTGAACACCGAAGTGAAGAAATGAAATTATTAAATATTTAATTTGCTGGAGCGGGAGTCTAACCCACACTGTCCTGTTTATAGTCACACCTTTACTGCACCTAAATTAGGCTATAGGATAATTTAAATTAGTACGTAAATTAAATTCTGCCACCGTATTGCTTTCAAATTGAAACATACGATATGCAATGAAGAAGATATCTATTTGTATTTTAATATTTAAGTGACAAAATGTCAAAACTATAATTATATATTGAAAGAATGGTATAGTTGAGTATACATTTTAATTTATTTCCGCTACGTCATCGCCGGACCTTGGCACGGAAAATGTAACAAATTATTTCTTTTATTACGTACATATTGTACTTACGTACGACACGTGATCGGTATCGTACATTTTCAGAAATATTTTTCGTATAAAATTTCAATTATACTAAATATTCATTTTTTATATCGGCCTTATGTTTTTATTGAGTACGAATTGACAAATTTTTCACTCAATAGTCAGTGAGTCATAGATGTGTCAACTGTTGAGTTTCTTGCCGGCTTTTCTCAGCAAAACTGCCATCCGAACCGGTGGTAGATTATTTGTTATATGTTCATTCGACGATTCAAAAGCGCTTATAATAGTCTATTTGAATAAAGAATATTTTGAATTTGAATAAAAACAATTCTGTATGTTTTCTTCTTTATCAGTTGTGGACCTGCTGAGGCGTGTAGGGAACTATCGTTTATATTTATAGTTATATATCATTTATGTACATACATAGAATCATACATACATTTAATAGGATTTATATATTTTATAGTAAGTATTCGTATTTAGTATATTTATACGAAAGCGCTCGCTGCCGTCGACCGAACCGCTAAGGAGGTGTTATTTTTCACATCTACCCCCTCGTCGACGGCAGATATTATCCTCACAGTCGATGCTCGCCACTCGATGCGCTTTATGTACGCTCCATTGTTTTATGAGTTATTTGTTTATATTATTGTAATTTTTGTGTTCTCTTTTATATATATGTTTGTGGTTGTTTTTCTTATAAACTGTGTCGTTATTTACTATTTGTGTTCAAACTATATGTACTTAACGTGGTGTTGAATATACTCAGTGCCAACCGTAAGTGACCTTTTATTAATCTCCTTCAACACTACAAGTGTATTAAAGAAAAAAATATTAATGATTTTAATACGTTTATGGTTTCGGTACGACAAATGCAATTTTTCCTCAGTTTTTAAGGTTCCTTACTTTTTAAGGAATATATAACCCTCAGATATCGAGTTTAAGTTCAAATTAAATACCCAGATCTACGACCGAACGACGAATTCGATTTTTTCAGGAAATCATGGTTTCCTGAAAAAATCGAATTTCTATATGTATTGTCTCAAAAAATGTGGAACATCCACATCTTCTCAAAAAACATAAACGTATTTTGACACTAAAAAAGGAATCACAATTATAAATAAAAGTGTACTTCTGGTTGACTTAGAATTATGAAATATTGCAGCTACTACATAGGTAGTACTAGGTCTACAACCAAATTTGGCATTAAAGCCGCTAGTTCAAGTGAGCTAGCTAGCTAAAATTGAATTTCAGAAATAGCTCGAGACCTCCAATTTTCGTACGTAGCCCTCGGTGGGTGAGCTCAATTCGCACCTGTCCAGTTTTTTTATATCATCATACAAACAATAATTTTAGATACAATGAGATTAGCGTCATCAAACGCACACATAAACGTGTTTAAAATAATTGTTGTGGGTACTTTTATATTAATACATATAATTTTCTCATATATTTTCAATGTACAGACAGCGAAGAGTTAGAGTTCTATATTATACGCTTTATGTACTTATAGACAAGCGAGACGCCCGCGGCTTCCCCCGTTAGGACAAGTACATCAATATTAATTTACTGCATTACATTGAAAAGAAATGAAGAAAACATGGAATGCAAGATCAATCCAAATAGTAAAATATTAGAACAAGTGAATGAAGTGATATATTTGGGAAGAATGTTCAGTAGAGATGGAAGATACGAGATGAAGAAAGACTTAATGCTGCCGGTAACGGTTACGGAGCTTTAGCTGCATTGATGAAACTATAGGTATCTTCGCTGTTATACGGCAGCGAAAAATGGGTGTTATTGAAGAAGAATGAAAAAAAGATGAATGCTGCGGAGTTGCGAGCTCTTCGTAGGATATGCAGAGTCAGCTAAGAGGTACACAGAATGGCACACAGAATGGCATAGCGAGGCTGCCACGGTGAGAATAAAGAAGAACGTGCTCAGCTGGTCCAACGAATGAGTGATGAAAGAATAGCAAAAAAGACTTATGACAATAACATTAACAGTGCAAATGAAATAAGTTATAAATAATAAATAAAATATAAAGATATAATTAATATACATTGAATAAAATGATAATAAAAGTCGCAATAAAAAAATATAATTTATTCATCAAAAATACTTCCTTAAATTAACTTGTTTTTCCACAAATTACACTTCCTGTGAGTGCCTAGCGTACGTCACTAGTGGGGGTCGCAACTATAAAAGCAAATAGAATTATTAAAATATACTTCAGTCAAGTGTGAGTCGGAGTCCCGCACGAATGGCAAGTTTATAATGTCTTGTATGAGAGTGGGAGCCCTCTAAATATAATTATTTTATTCTATTTTAGCATTTGTCGTTATAGCGGCAGCAGACCAATGTCTTAATCACGTTCATGAGAAACAATGTAGGGACAGACGGCGAAATTTTAGTAATGCGGGACCGAGTAAAAGGGGACCGGGACGTTTTTTGTAAGGAAAAATATTTTTTTATAATCTTGTAAACATGATCTTTCGCGCTGTAACTCGCATATAGTAGCGTAGCCGTAAAGTGAGCCTTGTGTGAATCGACTTCCAGACAGTGCTTGCGAAATGTAAAGTACTTCTATCCCAGCCAGCCAGTCGTGGCGCAGCGGCACAAGGTGTGACTGTACAACGGACTGGTTGTGGGTTCTATCCTCACTCGAGGAGATGAAATATTTACTTAAATGTACATTCGCTTTGCCTCGACACAAGAAGAAATGGTTCTTCTTGTGTCGAGACAAGGCGCGGCGTTGAGTTCTGCAACTCAACACGCAATGCCTCCAGAATTCGGAAGGTGGAGAACGGAGTGTCTTAACACTAGATTCCCTCTGTCAACCCTGCTGTGTGCGGGAGGCAGCGTGAAGCTGATTTATTTTTTTAATTCACTCCCCGAGTTCAGTTCGAATCAATAACCATCACAAAGGTTTCGTCTTATAATTTTCTGCTTTACTCTGCATCCCGCACATAGCAGGGAGGGCATAGAGAACCTAGGAACTTAGTGTCAAGACTCTCGATTTCTTATTAAGACACTTCCGATCACCATTTGCCGCCGAAATGTTAAGGTATTGTGTGTTAGTGGTGGAACACAACACAGCGCTTTGCCTCTTTACCAGATCAAAAAACTGAAAAAGTGGGAACCCACAATCGTACAGCCGCTTAGGCTTATGCTTCTGCGACATCTTTTAATATGTCCCATATTAATAATAATAGGTCATTTAAATATTTACATGAAATATCTTTTCTGCGTAGAAAGAGTAATGATGGCAATAATGTAGTAAATGACGGTGAGCGCCATCAGGTGGTCGTGAGCGAGTACCAGCAGGTAACGACGTTGTTCTCTCGATACTCTACGTTTACATTGTTCGTCGGTTGTTTCGATGGATTCGTTTGATGTTAGTGTCTGTAATAATTGGTATTGATTTGGAAATGTATTATTTTAAATTTGTAACTTAATTAGTATAAAAACATTTTTTAAGCTTGACAATTCTGAGTTCGATACCCAATCAGGAGCTTGATATATTAAATAGTTTCATTTCTTACCGAGACAATGCGCGGCGTTGAGTTCCGCAACTCAGCATGCAATGCCTCTTGAATTTGACGGAAAGTTGGGAACGGAAGTTTTAATAGGATAAGGCGTGTCTTAACACTAGGTTCCCTGGGTCCCTCCGCCTACTCTGCTACGTGCGGAATGCAGCGTATAACTTTTTTTAACCCGTATATGAAGTACAAGTAACCGACCATAAGATGCCAACCTGCTCCCGGCACACGGCGTCACTGATGGAACACCGCGGCCGCTCCCTGCGGGTTGCCTCCGCTCCAGTGACACGTTTATATTTGTTTGTTTACTGTGTTTTGTTGTTGCGCGTGACATTATTTTGTAGTTGCGCGTGACATTATTTTATCACCGTTATTTTTTTAAATATGTGTTGAGTGATGTGAAGAAAACTGCAGTTCGAATATCGTATATTATTGAACGTTGCCGCAGTGTGTGTGCTGCAGCATATTGCAGATTGCTACTGTCATCGGCAAGTTAACAATAGTTACACATTAAAATTTATATAGTTTTCTTTCAAATTAGGGGAAAGTTGGCAGTCAGACGGGAGAAATATCAATATACTAGTATTTCAATAAGTTTGAGTGCGTCACTGCGTCGATTGCAGTATTACGCTAATATATCATGACTACAAGTGCATATTGTCTTGTAAAAGCGTTCCTTCTTCGTCCATCACGTCCCTACAGCATCATGACGGGGACTTTTAAAAACCAATGAACAACGACCTGCTTGCACTCACAGTGTGTTACAGGAGGTTCGTTTAAATTACACTCAGGTTTTTTAATTAACAATCGTTACAGCTATTAGACGACAGGTAAGTACTGTCGTGTAGTTCACGTATGAATTACATGCGACGCTATTTTTTACAAAACATATTTTATTATTTATATTTATAAGAAATATTTTATATTCCACTGAGTAAACGATAATTTTACGAATTATTTGTAGCAAATGTTTAAGAGACGCGAGTTCAAATACTGTTAAAAGATTTTGTATTTTTTAAATATTTTTCTGTTGTTAGTCCTGTCCTTCGCTTTTTCTTTAACTTTTTTCTTTAAACAACACTAAATAACAAATATATTTTTGAATTCGTCAATGAATAGGATATAGGACTGGATTCAGTTGCGTCTCCGACTTTCTGCTGAACTCTGCAGGCATTCATGGGCAGCATGCATTCATGACAGGCTTTATTCATTTATTCAAGTGGGAATCGAACCCACAACTTATCACGCTTATAGTACAGTCACACGCTTGTGCCTTTGTGGTCTTTATTGTTTGAATAGACTCCATGCGAGACTATCTGTTGGTCGACATCATACGACTCGACCCGAGTGCACTCCGTTGAGGTAAACTTTTGTAACAGTCATTTATCGCCTGTAAATACTTGAACAAAACAAATGAACTCATAATAAACGTGTTTTTTTTTCCTTAAACGTGTTAAACTGAGGCGATAGCTATTAAAGTTATTTCATATTATGTGTCCGCTGCACTATTGATAGATACTATTATTTATGATGGTGTCTATCGTGCGGTGGAACGATGACGGGACCCCTGCCTGATGGAGCGACGACCAAAAGTTGGCAGGAAGCGGATGGGTGCGAGGAGCTGAAGATCGAGTGAGGTGGCGAATATTGTGAAAGACCAAGTCCAAAAGTGGATAGCTGTTATTGATGATGAAAATCATGATCATCGTCATCTATGATATATTCATGTCATATGAAAAGTCAAACGAAGTAAAAAAACAATGTTCATATTTATGCCCAAAAGTACCTACGTCCACTTTTGTACTAATATGCATATTTCCAACTAGCGGGCGAAGCCACAAGGGGGTTGCCCTTGCAGCTTCGCCCGCTTTAACTACTCGATTAGATATTTTGATTTCTAATAACTTTCACCTTTTAAGTTTTAAGACAATATCTGTAGATACCTACATTGATCATTGTAGACTAGCAGTTACAGTTGATTTAATAAAAAAACTATTTTAAAGCAATTTCGATGAATAAATATATATCCCTTACGCGGTTACACGGTACGGTGGATATACAACGAAACGCAAAGACAAACAGACTAAAAAATTAAAAATCATTGTTTTCATACATTAATAAATACCCCCAGTTAATAGATTTTCTCATATATCTTAAACAATGTTTCAATGGTATACAGAAGTCGTCGTGCGATTGTGACACAAAATTCTTTTTGTCTTTCACAGAATGTAGTAACAAAAAATAAACACAAAAGAAATATTTTTAGGACAACTCTGGAGTTCAGCGTATGTGGTCGGACGTGTCTCATCGATCATCCATATCAAATGCATGCAATATTCAGATGTTGACACAAAGACACAAACTACCTACTATATTATCTATATGTTTTCAGTGTTACGCTGCCGCACAAAGACACTTCAGTCGAATTCCGGAGTTATTACGTGTTGAGTAGCGGAACTCAACGCCACGCTTTCATTTTCTTGACTGCGAATCGAACCTACAGCCTGTTTTTGTCACGTGTACAGTCCCACCTCCGCGACTGGCCTCAATATAATATGAAAACATTTTCATATCATATATATTCTTATAGTACATCGTCTGAATCATCATCGTCGTGAATTCATATATTGTTGCATCTTTGCAAAGTGTCCCTTCTACCTAGTAAGGACACTAGAATAACTTCGCACATTGAAATTTGTACCTACAGTGTACACCGCAAACGAATCAATGCGGCGAGTGGTGACACCAGACACCAGACACTGCTCTGTTGATAACAATTCCTAGAAACGGCACGATCTGATTGATGTGTAAACTGAACTACTTAAGTGCCTTATGTACATATGTATGTATGTAGAGACACTACCCGCCTGAGCGATGACAAATTTACTTCAATGTACTAAAAGTATGTTGTATTCTCTAAGTATTAGTCAATTAGTTCGTAATGCGAACAATCATCATCTTGTACTCACTTCTGTACACGTCTCTGAAGACAAACGTATGTAAAGATGTTGGTCGATGTAGATGTATTATATATTAAGTGGTTTCTAATCTCTAAACTCTAACCACAGCTGATTGCTGTCTTTACATGGATGATACACGATGCTGTTATTAACGGCAATTAGTCATGTTATAATGTAACGTTTAATGTATGTCACAAACAAGTACCTGTACTACGTATGACAAAAATACAATTTATGAAAGATATAAGAAGTAACCTTTAACGTGAAGATTTTAGAAGAATCTACAACTAGATTTCAGAGTTGTCAGACACACCCAAGTGCCGATTTTATTAATTATCGATAACATATACCAGTTAAAGAAGTTTTTATTTCTATTAAATGAAACGCGATAAGTGCTAGTTTATTTTTTGTAAACCGCCTTTTAAATATTTATAGCAATATCACGTTGAGTAAAATAGCTATCAGACTATTGTAAGAAAAAAATAAACTAAATTATCATGGTATTATTTTTATTTGATGTATTCATAGTAGAAGTCTGGAATTTTTTTACTCCTTTTAAAAAATATACGTGTCATGTAAATGTTATATCTACAGCACTCGCGTAGCTGCAATCTGTCACAACAAGAGTGTAATCAAATATTAATATTTTGTGTACAAATATTTACACTCAAATTACTTAATATAATACTACACTTAATATTAATATAGCGGACGAGAGATCCTTTTCTCTAATGACAAATACTTAATAAGACGTATTGCTTGTAAATTTAGTGCAGGCGTCAATAGTTTCAATAAATATAAACTAAATAAATATCGTATATGTGTATACGCAATCTTTTCAGCTTCACTCTATATCCCGCACAAAGCAGACGGAACCTAGTGTTAAGACACTCCGTTCCCCACTTCCCGCCGAATTCTGGAGGCATTCCGTATTGAGTGGCGGAACTCTGCGCTTTGTCTCGACACCAGAGCGAAGAAACGAAAATATTATTTAAATTAAGTAAATACATATTGAATTTCCTCGAACGGGGATCGAACCCGTGACCAAACGGTTTTACAGTCACAATTTGTGCCCCTGCGCCACGACTGGCTTCTAGTAGCCATAATGTTTTTGGTTTGATCACGTTGCATAGCATCTGCTTCGTGTCTCTCAAGACTTAGTTCATTGCCTCAGAAACGTCGCATGTTTTTGGAGGAAATTATTTTTTAATTACATTTTCAAAATTTTATATAATTTTATAAAATTTTAGGGGAAAAAAAAACAAACATAATAATAAGAAATAAATATTGATATCGTATTTAAATTTTAGAACAAAAGCAAGAAATATTGTAGAAATGTAACTTTAAGTCTGAAAATGTTTATATTCACCGCATTTTGCGGCATCAGTACGTTAAATTATTTTGTTAATTTTTAATAATAATTTTTAAATACTTGACATGTAAAGGCACTCAAAAGTCACTTGATCTTATACCTGCAATCGCATGTTAATATGGAAGAATTGTAGAGCACAGGTAGTGCAAGCGTCTTACATTAAAATGTGACGTTTTGTTATCAGTCGGGTTATATCCGCTGTTGATAAGTTCTTGTTATTACTTAGTAACTCTCCGCATACTCCGCGTCGACTACCGTACGCTGTTAAGTGTCTTCGTTTTGGCGGTGAGTCGCCTCTCCTTCTTGAGCGCGCGGTACGCGGCCACCACGTCGAGGCGCGC